>LS056741.1:1286-11807 GCA_900241095.1 Acartia tonsa
GCCAAATCTCGCGCCTACCCGTGGGGTGTTGACACAGACAGAGAGAGAGAGAGAGAGAGAGAGAGAGAGAGAGAGAGAGAGAGAGTGAGAGAGAGAGAGAGAGAGAGAGAATAACACTAGACAACCTTCACTTACAACATCCTTCAATGTTGAATGAAAAAGTATTCAGAATTTAATAAGAAAGTTTACTTTACAGTGGTTTGTTCTTTATTAATTTTTGTAACAGCATATCACTTCTTGTTTTTTTGGCATGAAAGAGAACTTGTTTTTTTTCCCGGAATAAATTTCATAAATAGTTTAATCCAAAACAAAAAAAAAGACATGGGGAAAATATAAAAATAGCCAAAAACCTGCTAAAAGGCAGTGTGACTGACAAGTATTTTTTCTTTAAAGACGGGAAATTTAATTTTGATATCTTTAACTAAAAAAATTATAATAACCCTACCCTCCCCTCAAGCAAATGTTACCCCCATGTTAAATTTTTTGGAGGGATAAAAAAAATTTTGCAGGGCGCTTCGCGTGCCATTTTACCCTCCCCCCCAAATAAAAAAGCTTGGACGCCTCTGCTATAAGTACAAGGTCGATTAGGCTGTGCATGGTACTCAGTTGCGCCGTTATTGGCATTCACGGTCCACTAGCCTCCACTAGGATCGTCACTTGAAAAGGAAATAGAAAAAAAACTTGCCCAGACTTTTTATTTACCTAGTAACTCTGAAATAGAAAACTTAACAGAAAATCAAAACCTTTACTTCTTACAATTTATACAGATGATAGTTTGTAAATTCAGTTTAATAAAGGCAATATATTTTTAGATTTTTTAATTTCTTAGTGTTTATTACATAAATATAATATACAATCATTCTTGGTTTGGTTAGTTATAAATAAAAGAATAAATAATATTTTTACGACTTCAAGACATGGCAGTTGCAGTGTTTTATTTTGTAAGACCTTTATAACACGAAATAATTCTGATCGAAAATTAAACGTATTGACTGAATATTATTATGTTAATAACTATTGAATATATACAGAATCTTCTTGACAGCCCAAAATTTGTTTCTTGACGTGTTAGAATCCGAGCTCAACCAGTCGTTGCACATCATCATCAGGTATTTGTACACGGCTGGCTTCAACATTTTCGCCCTTTTTTCTAAAAGAACATAATTATGAATCTTTTAAAATTTTGGTAGTCCTTTTATTGTTTTTTTAAGGGGTTTGGTGTCCCGACCCAATGAAATTAGCTTAAAACCACTGAGTTCCAGTGAATATATTCTCTGAAGATAAGAGTCCAATCGGTTCAGCAGTTACCAAGATCCTCAACTTTTAGACGGACAGACATAATTATTTTTTTTATATGGCTATATTACAACTCCATGTCCGTCATTCCAAATAAATGTGATTTACTCCATTGCCATTATAGATAGATAGCTGTTTTTTTTATTTTATTTTAAATGTGGCGTATTAATGACATTTGAATAAACAACTTAATTCTGTATTTTCTTTGAGTTAATTTGTTTTATTTTAATTTCTAATATTACGGCTGAAATCTTAAAATACAATAGCCCAAGTACAGGACTTTTGTAAAGATTCTCTAAAGTGAAGAACATAGTCGTTTTAGTATTTATTGTATTCTTAAGTTATAGACAAAAATCCTTACAACTGACATAGAAAAAACTTCGTTTTACGGTTTTAAGAAACAAACAGATGGAGCAGAAAAAAATATTTCACATTTTAGGTCAATATTCTTTACAAAAATATACCATAGTTTTACTTTGGGTATTTTAGAAAATATCTTTAAAAATGTGGCGGCACTGATATGCTGCACGTTAGAGAAAAATGCCCGAAGTTAAATTTCTGTTATAATAATGAGATTTCTAGGACGACGTGGTTCAATATTCTAAGCGAATCATATAAATAATCAAGTCCTAAAAATAGAATAAGTAACTATAAATGACCTTAGTTATATATTGATTTGAAATTAGCACAAAAAGTAAAAAACAGATCTGTCAAGCTGTAATCAATCAAATCAAAGGGATTAAGAAAGAAAATATATGAGGGAAGGAATGTTATGATTGGGAAAGCTGCATCAGGCCTCTAAAATTCAACAAATAACTGTAGCATGGCGGTTTTAACGATATTTCAGCAATGTGCATGTTTTTTAGCTATTCTGCATATTTCAACTTAAACATATAAGGCCAAAGATATGAAATCCAAAAAATCTTTTATCCAAGCCTACTCTACAGTTTTCTAAAAATCATGCATTTTGCACGTAAAGAAAAGAATTGCAAGCGCTGTTTCTTTTTAAAGAACCGCCATCCTACTTTTATTTGTTGGTTTTTAGAGGACTTGTGCTGCTTTGCCAGTACATATAGATGCTAAAATATAGATAGATGGCCCTGGTGCTAGCATACAAAAGTGTCTCGTCCTACTCCATGACTACTTAGGTCCAAACACTAAGAAACTATGGCTACACACACACACAAAATATTTTACATGTATTTTTACTTTTAGGCCCCTAAAGTAACTTTTTAAGTCAGCAGAAGAATGTAATTCGAAAAAGTGTATTTTGAATTCTTGAAAGCTTTAAAAGGCGCTCTTAGTTAATAAAAAGATAGAAAAAAACTTTAATCAATTTCCATGCAGATTTTTACCGGGAATATGGACCTATAGATAATAATATGTTTGAAATTACCGGAAAACGCAGTTTCTTTTGAGTTAGTTTACAATAGGATTTACGAATTAAAATTAAATTTTTAAAAATTAAATTTAAAATTCTATCCTGATACATTGTTTATCATTTCAAAATAAATTTGTTTTTAATATGTATTTACCTAAAGATGACGAAGTTGTCTTCTCTGGAAACCTAAAACATATTTTTAATATACAACAAAAGAAAAGAGAAAAACAAAGTGTTTTTGAAATCGGTGACTGTTAAAATAAAATGCATAAAGTGGGCCACACAAATTCCTGCACATATTTCTATAAGGAATTCAAGAAAAAATTTACAATTTGAACTATCCAGTGTCCGTTTTCACCAATATGGGACACAGAGTACTTTAGGTAAAATATAAATAACAAAATAAAAAGTATGAAAGAAGTGTAGACAGACAAAGAAAGAATAAAATGAACCTACCCTTCTTGATCTTTCAAGTTTGTCCAGCTTTTCCCAAAAGAATTCTTGGTTACCTTCAATAATGACTACACTGGGCCTAAAAATTCAAGTACATGACCAATATTGGGATAAGTAATTTCGATTGATAAAACTTATTATGTTATAAAAAATAAATTAGTCAAAGATTTAAAATTTTTAGTTTAGAATCTAACTCCTTGAGTCCTTATGTTATTCAGAACATGAAACGATGTACGGAGAAACAAGTTCAGTTTTGGCTGTTTTGTTTTTTATAATGCTTTATTTGTATAAATTGGAATAACTTACAGTTACAATAATGCAAAAAAAAGTTTGTAATGAAATAAGGACTTTGAAAACAAATACATGATTAATTAAGGCCCGATGAAAATGCACTATCCAACCAAATAACTTTTTACATTGAAAAATTGTCAACTAAGTGCATCAATTGTTTTTGTCTCAGCCAAACAATTTCTTTTCAATAACCCGATACAAGATAGACAGGTCATAAATTTTATGATCCTAAGAAGTTGTAAAACATAACAATAATAATTTCTTGTTGCATCTTTTAACACTAGTTGCTTCGCCCCTATCTAAAAAATGCTAAAATTACCTTCCCCTCGCAGGTTTCTTTGTAATAGTTTCTTCATCCAAGTTAACTACGATATTCCATGATAGTCTGGAACCCTCTGGAGCTGGAGAACCAGGAATCTTTAATATGTTAAAAATTCAAAACTGAAAATTTATGCTTAGTAAAACTATGAGGAATCTCATATTAGGGTCACAAACATTCTCAATTATTTTTTTTTTACATTTAAAGAGATATCTATATACCCTTCAGTTTTAAATATAAGTTTGCTTTGCCATTTTGTTTTTGCTTTTTACATGAGGAACCCTTTATATGATAGTGAAGAAAATGCAAATGTAAATTAAAAATTTGGTTGTTTTAAGAATATTTGTTTAATATTCATACCTGATAAACTCTGGTTTCTGTCTCGACATCTGCCTTCAACTTCATACCTCTTCTTTCAAAATAAATTGATAAATATTAATAAAATTCTTTTAAGGACTGAAATAAAAAGACCATTTTTTCATATAAGACTGGCAAAGGTGCTTGCAAGAAAAGAAGACATTAGATTAAAATATATTCTCTTTCTTCTGTAATATTCATGAATATTTTAATAGTTTGAACCGATACGACATTTACAATATGCTATTGTATAAATTCTATCTCACTTCATTATCAATCCATTTACATAATATTTTTTGTTCATTAAAAGGAATTACACAAATAATTTGGACAAGTATCACTCAATCT
Source organism: Acartia tonsa (assembly GCA_900241095.1). Classification (NCBI taxonomy): domain Eukaryota; kingdom Metazoa; phylum Arthropoda; class Copepoda; order Calanoida; family Acartiidae; genus Acartia; species Acartia tonsa. The sequence goes on from LS056741.1 coordinate 5,732, forward strand.
TTTAATATTTTAATATTTAATTATATAAATAAGATGCAAAAAACATATTAAAAGTTGACCTACTCGTTATATTCTCCTCAAACTGTTTTAAGAAGTGGCTTTTGTATTACTAAAAATAAGTGTGTCATGCACAAACAATTTATAGTCAAACTTTACTTTTTCCAACCCCTTTTTCAAGACTTTGCCTTCCGACTTTTCTGTCTCCCCAAATCTCGCTTCAAAGAAGGCCAAGCATCTGCTTTGGGCCTGAGGATTATCCTCGTACATTCTCTAAGAAATTTATTTACATTTTAAAAGGCGACTTCTATTGTTGCGCTTTAGCATTAGCATTTAGCAAGCTTTAAAAAGAACATATCTCAATATTTAAAACAAAAGCAATAACAACGTATAATAAAAGGAATAAATATAAAAAATAAGTTCAGATGACCTTTTTATAATACAAGAATGACAACATTCATAAATTGTTTATATTCTTATATACTTTCGTTCCGTTGAAAAAAAATACACTGTGTAAAATTACTAGCGTCTTCGCACCTAGCCTCTAGGGGCAATTCCCTACAGGTTTAGTGGAGATTTTTTAAAAATTGTTGGAAATTTTTGGAATCTTTATATATTTTCATTATATTTAAAATATTTTTAAAGTACATTTTTTTTGTTTTTTTTTATGTTGGGGGTGTTCTACGACCCAAAATAAAAGCTAAAAACCACCACAGGAACAGTAGATAGAGTTGTTCGGCGGTTACAGAGATCTTAAGACGGACGGATAATTTTACACAAGTAGATAGAATAAATATAATAATTTTAAATTGAAAACGACTAATTTAATATCACACCAATGCAATGTATTGAACAATTTAAAAGATATTTTTTTTGCAAAAGCCATAAATTACTAATTACAAATTTTTTATACTATAGACAATATATTTCTAGTTTCGACATTGTTTTTTTGTTATTGTTATTGTTTTTTCACATTAAATTTAACAAATAAATCTATTATTTAATTTTACAATTAACATGTTTTGTAAATTAGACTAAAATTAAAGGTCAAAACCAAAAAATTTAAATTTAGATAAGGCATCTTTTAATAGAATACATTCTTTTTGTGTTGAAATTTTTGTATGCTGACATGAGATGTCTATTATAGTCTATGCTATCTGATCGTCCCTGAAATCCTAAATATTTACATATAAATTGGGATTTCCTCATACAAAAATGTAGGACAACTTAAGTAAATAACACTTCAGTTTATATATGATACTAGCGGTTACGCCCCTAGAGGCCTCTAGGGGCACTTGAGGAGGGGGTAGTCGAGTTTGATAACCCAATGTCTTATTTTATATTTTATAAGATTTTAAGACTTCATAAAACCACTAATGAAGGGAGTTAATTAATGGCCATTTTTATTAGTTGCTTTGCTAAGGTCACGGAAATTAAGCCTTAAATAAATCATATATAGAGGGTTTTATGAAAGACTTTATAAAAGCAAAGTTGTTCAAATTTTAAATAAATAATCTTTGCTTTTCATGTCATGATTATACGGCAACTCTTAGGGGGTGAAAATTGAACCTGAAATTTTCAAATCTAATTTTCTCAAAAAGATCCCGCTGAAATATTTTTGTTTTACCTGGAATCATCATGGTTTTATGTCTAATTTCACCATACATAGGTCCCAGAGCTCGGCACTTACTTTTGTCTTGATTCAATTGTAGCCTGGCGTGTACTATTATTTATTATTATTGTTGAAAGTGACATAAAATATTTAAAATATTAACATCCGTTGCGCACCTATTAAATCACCTTGGCTAGGCATATGGCACTGAATAAGTAAATAGTTATAATGGCCTACTCTAATATTATTTTTTTTCACGTTTCACCTTCGTTTAACAATGAAACGCATATAAAGTATTCATTTTTCTGTCTGTCCTTTAAGATATTACTAACCACTGAACTGAACCAATTGATTTCTCCATTTTAGGTAAGCTTCAACAAAGCTTCTAGAATAGTTTTAAATTATTAAAACCCAATACAACTTATAAATCTTTTTTATCATGGCATTATCCTAAAACATAAACGAAGTTAAATAGGGTATACTGAAAATAAATCTTGCTACACTAAATATCTGCACAGTGCACATGTTCATTTTCACAATAAAATATTAATTGTAAAATGATCACTTGTAAAAGAATGTAAAAGTCTGAATAAACTGGCTCTGGCTCTTCTTTTTGTCTTTTAATGTATTGGATGATATATGAGAACATATTAGTGTTCTCAAAATGAGACAAATTAAAGTATTACAGACAGGGAAAAGTTGTTAATATGAAATTTATGCACGCGGATCCTTTTCATTTCTAGTATATTGATTATTGATACATAAAAATAAGGTTTTACGATAAAGTCAAGCAAAATATCTTATTGCTTGGTATTACAAATAATTTTCAAGAGAACAGCGTAATTTTGAGATCAATGAGCCTTTTAAAAGATCTACATATAGTGTGTGCAAATGAGTATGAATAGATTCGTACAACAAGTTCACATTCTAAATTAAATTTAGAAATCAAGGCTCATCTCCCGCGTTTTTTAGAAGGTTCTGGCTCCGACTTCAGATATTTAGGCTACTGAAAGAGGTTATGTCGATGCGGCTAAGAGTATATGTCCTAATACGGCTAAGAGTATATGTCCTAATACGGCTAAGAGTATATGTCCTAATACGGCTAAGAGTATATGTCATAATACGGCTGCGGAGACCTGGATAAAATTGAACATAAATAAATAAAAGAATAATTTATTAATGTATCACTGTATAACTCTATAAAGGCGTACTAATCTAATTTCAACTAAATATTTTTCTATTGATTGTTTAAGTTTTGAGAGTGTCCAATTACATAATTACTTATATTTAGCAATGATATTAAAAATTACAATAAAGATCAGCAACTTTTAACATTAAAGCCAAGATAAATATCCACAAATTTCTCTACAAAAGAATTTTAAAAAAGGAGGATAAGCCGATAGTTTTGAAATTACTAAATAACGTCAAATGTATTTTATATTGATATTAACATTTCTTTTAATATTTAAGTTCTAACTATTTCTATTTATACATTGCTTAATATTAACTGAAACAATGGCTACAACATCCATAAAAGCGAAGCTCTAAAACCAGAAAGAAGGACAAACGGTCAATTACTCTTATAGAGTGTCACAACCTAATAAGCAGAACAGTAATTTGTAAGTTAAACAAAACTGTACATAAATTTGTTGCAAAAATGCCTAAACACAGGATGCAGTAAAAGGACACACTTTCATTTTTAGGATTTAATTATAGAGATACCTCGCTTATAATAGTGTACCTTGTTGTTCTTGGAATCATTATTCAAAATCCAGATGAATAGAATATATTATACAAAGTTGTAAAAAAAAATCAGCATGTTTTAAATGGACGGACTTTCAGCTGACGATTATAGAGTTGTTCTACTTTCTAAATCGTACCTAACTATTATAGGAACTAGCTATCTTGCAAAGCTTTAGATCGATCTGATATTCAATTCATAACATGTTTTAATTAATGAAAACCGTTACGGACGTACGGACGGTTTGAGCAGAGAGAGATTCCAACACATAAATTAATACAAGATGTAACTTTGTTGAAAACGAAAAGCAGATTGTAAGAAGAAACTAGCGTTACAAACAGACCAACCAACTTACCACAAAACACAAACAATTGATGTTTAGGGATTAGCTGAGCTATAATAAATAAAATAGACATAATGAACTAAATACTAAGTCATTACGTACATACAGACCTTCATTTACTGCTTTTGCACATTAATAATAATTTTCAGTTTTAAAGCCTACATTATAATTTAAACACACAAAGCTCCTCGATAACCAATGAATAGAGATTCATGTACAACTCGTCACAAAATGTAAATTTAACTTTTTCCAAATTCATTGAAATATATCTATTACTGTAATCAAATTAAGTAAAAAAAGGCATGTTTAGGGCCTACGGTATCACCGGACGAATATGAAGACGGATTTTTAGTCTAGCTCTAAACTTTGAAACGAATCAATAATGAGTATATTTAATATAAAATATCTTAAAATTACACACATTTACGTATTATCACGTTAAAACATTTTTTTTTGATTAACAAACTATTTATATACTGTTCACATTAGAATGCCACGTAGTTTACTGATTTCTATTACGTAATTGGGAAACAGTGTTTTGTGAAATTTACAAAAATTAAATACTTGTTTTTATACAAGGCACGGCTTATAAATAAAATTATGTATAGTTCCATCATATATCAAATATATACTATACCAGCAATCTGTCCATATGTCTTGTAAGATCTCATAAACGGCTCTACTGATCCATCCAAATTATTTAGGGAAGTTTAATATTTGTCCAGGGCAGGTTTTAGACTATTCAAGTGGGGGAGGGTCAACACACTCGTGGAAATTTTTTAAAACACAATTACTGACCTTGTAGTTTAACCAAATTTTTATTTTAATGAGTAATATTTCTTACATTTATTTGGGTTATAATCTTTTGTTTAAGAAGATTATTTATTATTTTAGAATGCGTACAAGTTACTCCGCCCTTAGCCTCTATGGGAGGTCTGGAAAAAAGCCTAAAACCGTCAAAGACATTTATAAAGCTTCCCTAAAAAGTTTAGTCAATTAAGGCCATTAGTTTCCGATATCTTTAGCTTCAGACAAAAAATATTACTTTATATTATACTACTTTGTATTATAGATAGAATGAATATTATTGTGAAAGACACTAAAACTATCTAAATATCGTGGTATACATAAAAATTAATTTTGTAAACTATAATATTTATAATAGGACTAATATTTTTAACTATAAAAATAAAACTTTCCTTTGGGACTCTGAACTTTCACTGAAGAATAGAATAATGGATTTTATTGCTTACTATACGTGTATGTATCTATGTTACGGTGAAGTATTAAGGTTTAATAATAAATGTGGCTATAATGTTGCTTTCTTTTATATGTATGTACATAGATATTTGAAAAAATGATGTATTTTGAATTAAATATACAAGTATACAAACAAATTTCTTTCAACTCTCACTGTTTTATTAAAAAATATTAAGACAATCAAACATCGACTAATTTAAACAAAAAATATAATTTTGGAGAAGAAAACATACTATTGTTGCGTTTTCACCCTTTTAAACTTAACATTAAATTTTAGGGGATGCCTATGGCTGCCTAAATTTGGTGTGGGTGGGGGTAGAGTGGGAGGGGAGGGGGTGGTAAAATCTAATACAAAATAAAAAAATTTGGAAATGCTTACGGCATCCCTATATTTGTTTTTGGGAGTAAACACACCTTCAAAATGACGATAATATGTCAGCATTGTTTTTTTTTTAAACCTATATAAGTAATATTTTAAAGATCATATTAGTCATACTCATGACAGTACATTAAAGCTAAATTAAAAGTAAATTAAAGTAAATTGTAAGTAAAAATCTGCAAAATGCTTTAAACGGGTTGTTGTTATTTTCATATACTCTAATAACATATATGTATACTAGCGGCTTCCCCCCTAGCCTCTAGGGGCTTTGCCCCAAGAGGTTTGATTAAACCAATTTTTCGTATTTTAGATTTAAAATAACAAAGAAAAAATTTTGTAAAATAAGTGATGGGGGCATGTGTGGTGTCTATGATTTATACCATTCTTATACAAGATTTATGGGCATTATTCCTTAAATCATCTGCTATGCTCACATAACCTCTCCACCCTCAAAATATTAATTTGTGTTTCTTTCTTAATGTTAGGTTAGATTAGAATTATAAAAAAACTGCAGGTTTATATGTAATCCCTTACCACCCCAACTGCAAGAAATATATATCACTTTGAAAATAAGTTGTAATGGAGGGTAAGCTTGGTTTATCAACAGGCCCTATTCTATGCTTATACAAGATTTATAAGCATTATTCCTTTAATCATCTGGTATGCTCCCAGCGGGGGGGGGGGGGGGGGGGGGGGGGGGGGGGGGGGGGGGGGGGGGGGGGGGGGGGGGGGGGGGGGGGGGGG
>LS056742.1:0-11804 GCA_900241095.1 Acartia tonsa
TCATTTGGGGCGTAAATTTAAAAAACCCGGCGGGGGTTACAAAAATTTTTTTCCCCCCCCCCGCAAAAACCCCCCCCCAAAAACTGGGGGGGGGGTTTCCCCCCCCCCCCCCCCCCGACTGATTAAGGTGCGGCAAGGGGCCCGACTGTAAAGGGTTAATGGACAAATCTTGATTTCAGTCGTCAATCCTGAATAGGAATAGAAAAAAACACGAAAACCTAAAAATCTAGGAATCCAATTAACAGGGAGTTAAACAAAACAATGTAAAGATTAGATGGGCATATGTAATAGGAATCTACACTAAAAAATTCAGCTATTTATCTTAAATAGGAGCCGAGAAAATCACATTTCCCCCATAGCATTACGGACGGACAGACAAAGTGAATTATAAAGTAACTAACAAGAGCTTGTAGCAATATTCTTAGCATTTTTTACAAGTAACACAAGCAGTGCAATTCAAATTAAGGTCTTAACTTTTCAACACCCTTTATATAAGAACCGTAAGATTTTTGGGAATACAGTTACTTATAGAGTAGCTTTGCTACTACTAATTGATTATGTATCTAATAGAGAAAGGGTAGGAAGAATTGTTGCAAAAAGAGGGGATACTGGAATTTGGAATTGATTTAGACGCAAACAAGAATGACAATATCCACAAGCAGTGAAGCACAAAAATTCATTGATAAAAAACATGAAAAATTAACCCTTAACGGTCGGGGGGAGGGGGAGGCATTGAAGGCCCCCCTATCCGTTTTTTTTGTATCTCATTTTCTATGTGTAAAAAATAAAAGGCCCAAACTGCGTGACTTTTTAAGTATGGGTATGACACATAACTGAGAGTTGGAATTTTTTGAATATCTCCATCCTGGCGGGCACAGGATGCCAGCAAACATGGCAGGGTCATCCAGGTAAAGAGCAAAAATATTTTTATAACTTAAACAAAGCATTTTATCTTACTAAAATACTAAATTATCCTCTTGTAGTAAATCCTTATATGAAATACAAATGTTCAAGTCAATTTCAGAGCTGGATCTTTAAATGTGTAGCCGTTGGCGTGGCTGTAGCCGTGGCCGTAGTCATGGCTGTGGCTTTAGCCACACTAACGGACTGTGGTCACTTTTAGCGTGGTTAACCACGCTACGACTACGACCACGCGTTGCCAATATGATTTAAAGATCGCATTTTTTTTTGTGGCCACGGCAACGCGTGGTTAATATGATTTAAAGATCGCTATTAGGTTGGTGGCTGTAATTCTGACCACGACTACGGCAACGGCTACGCTTTTAAAGATCCAGCTCTGAAGACTTAACCAGCTGCAAGGGAGAAAAAAAGAAAAAGCTACCCTTGCCAACTACAGCAGCAGAAAACAAATTTGAAATCAGCAACCCAAGTCTAAGCCCCTTTCACCTATAGCTTCACTTGAAGTCTACGCAATTTTGCAGTTGCTCGGTTTAAGGCGCATCTGCCGAGCCCTAAATCTTACTCTTTTAGAAAATTATTTTATGAGATTAGTGGCACCATTTAAATATATTGTTCGATTTCCATTATTAGGTTTATTTTTATCAAGATATTTTATGTCATATTATTTGTAACTTGTAAATCTAAACATAATATTTACTATTAATGACTAATGCTTATTCAATAATCATCTTTTATTTTTATACATTTACAAATTATAATAAATTTATAAGCAATTTTGTTTTTAGGATGAGTTTCGTGATTTTTTTAATTCTAATTTTTATGCAAATAAAAGTTCTTCTATTAAAATGTCAAAAATTGTAAAACAAAATGTTAACTTTAATTCTTTTTTCTTCTATAAGTTTCTATAAAAATTATAATTGTAAAAAGACATTTGATTTTTTTTTTATTTATAAAAATAACAATGCAGCATATTCCAAAAGAAGAGAAACACATAATTATTATAAAGTGATCTAAAGGAATAAGACAATGACCGATAAATTGATGTACATCCCAAATGAAGACGCACTAAATTACCCGTTCTGCAGATTTAAATTAGTGGTGTAAACGTATGAACACTAAACTTAATAAACAAACCAATCAAATTTCATTAAAGTCCCCAAAGTTGTTAAGCCACGAATAAGAAAACTTTGGGGACTAGTGTAATAAACAGCCAATCATAGAAAAGCTTCGCTTAAAAAAAAAGATAATTTTATCTTTCTTCCTAGTTGCACAAAATTTGATTAAATGGCATAAAAATTTTAACAAGGAGAAAAAAGTTGCACTTATATCCAGAGAGAGAGAGTGGACAATGGGCTGTTTATTAATTTAGTCCCCAAAGTTATATATTAACGTTTTCTTATACGTTGGCTTTATACTTTGTTGAATTTTGATTGGTTGGTTATTAGTTTAAGTGTTCGAACGTTTTAACCACTAATTTTTATCTACAAAAGTGATAATTTTGAGTATCATCATTTGGGATGTACTGTACATTAATTTATCAGCCATTCTCTTATCCCTTTAGATCCCTGACATATATCCTTCCCTTTAAAAGTAACAGGATGTCTGATTTAAAAGTTTTTAAAATAAATATTATTTAGTTTAATAATTATCTTTTGCGTACAGGTTTGGGCAGGGTGGAGGGATCAAGCTGTTTATTGTTTATTACACTAGTCCCCAATGTTTTATAATATCGTTTTCTCATTTGTTGGCTTAACAACTTTGGGGACTTTATTAAATTTTGATCTGTTTTGTATATTGTCATTGGAGATGTACATATACATATTTATCGGCTATTCTCTTATCCCTTCAGTCCCCTGTGGTTTAGGATTTGAGAGAAAAAAATCGATACTATAGTTACGGGTAACCTCTAGCCTGACAGACGGGCCTACAGCCATCGTGCTACTTTGTGACCCTAGAGGCTTCTAGGGTCACTTGAGGAGGAGGGGTTGATTTCGATAACCAATTTTTTTTATATTTTAGATTTTAAATGAAAAAATATAAAAACAAACTTTGTTTTTTTGGGGGGAAAGGGGTTGTCCCATTCCCCAAGAAAAAGGCTCAAAACCATTGCAGTACCAGTAAGTATATTCCCTGAAGAGTAGAGCCCAATAGGTTCAGTGACTACTGAGATCTTAAGCTTCATACAGACAGACATCGTGCTACTTTGTATTATAAAAATTCATCGGTTTCAACTGACGAGCAAGGAACATTTTCAGAGAAGCGACGCGTTGAAAAAAAGTCTCCTAAATGTAGATTTTATTGGATGCATAATAATGGCGCAACTTGGAATATTAAATTATCATTTTGGGAGGGATTTTTATACCAAAGAAAAATTCAATTTTAACGAAATATGAGAAACAAATAAAATTATCCAATTATATAAAGTAGTGAGGTTTTTTTTGTCTAAAGCTTTAATCTCAATAACTTGTAAACTGATTGGGTTCTCTATTTTAGGTAAGCTTTACATAGGACCTGTGAATATGGTTTTAGTCTATTTTATAATTAGATTTATGCCTTGGGATGGTTTTGGGCTACTTTTTGGTCCCATTCTTATCCCTTTGAAGACATAAACCCTAGTATACTTCGCACATGACCTGAGATGGTTTAAGGCTATTTTCTTCCTTCTCTAGGTGCTAGGAGCGCAGCTGTTAGTGCCACGCACCAAAAACATACAATCCATATATAGGAGTAACAGGATCTCCGTCTGTGTGTACTGAAGGATCTCGCTAGCCGCTAAACCTATATGGTTCTCCTTAACAATATAGCTTTTCACAGGTCATGGAAAGGTTTATTGCTATTTTAGGGGGGGAGGGGTAACACATTAAAAATAGTGTTGGGGGTTCTTTTTAAAATTAAAATAAAATATAGGGGGTTTGGGTTCGAATTCAACCCCCCACCATTGTAAGTGCTCAGAGAGGCCTCTAGGGGCATAGCCGCTAATTTGTAAATAGACAGAAATTAAGTGCATTATCGACAGACTAGCGGACCAAGTAAAGCTTACAATCGATGCTCATTGGAATAGGAATATTCACAAAAAAGCCTTCAGCCGTCTATCTCAAAAAGTAGCCAAGAAAATCACGTTTTACCCTGAACATAGCTGACAGACAGACAGTGAGACATAAGGACGGACTGACAGATATTTCTAATTATAGAGTAGCTACGCTTCGAAAAAAACTTTCATAAATTTGGGGAAAACGCTAGAAACAAACAAAGTAAGTTAAAGAAGCGGGCAGCCAGGGAACTAAAGGGATAAGACAATGGCCAAAAAATGTATGCACATCCCTAATGATGATACACAAAATTACAATAAGCGGTTGAAACGTAAGGATGCTTAACTTAATTAACCAACCAATCCAATTAAAGTTAACAACGTTGTTAAATAAACTAATAAGAAATGTTATAAAACTTTGGGGACTAGTGTAATAAACAGCTCAATGTCCCCTCCCTCCCTGATGAGCGCTTTTTAAATTGTAACATATCATCGACCAATTGAACAAAAAATGCAGTACATTTTTACAAGTTTAAAAGGCCCACTTGAAAATTTGTGGGAAGGGGAGAGAGAGAGAGAAAAAATTTCAGGGATCTAAAGGGATAAGACAATGAATTATAAACTGATGTATATCTCCAATGATGATAAACAAAATTATTCCTTTTGTAGATTGAAATCTTTGGTTGAAAAGTTTGGACATCAATTCTAATACTTTGAGAAATGTCCAATGTTTTTAAAAGTAGATATTAAAACACGTTGGGTACCAGTATAATTTACAGCCCAATGTCCCCTTCCTCCCTGGATATAAATGAGTATATGTATTACTGAGAAAAATCAACACATTCTCAATTAAGAATAAGGGAGGTGGGAGGAGGGATGCTAGAGAGAGCGAGAGAGAGAGAGAGAGAGAGTGAGAGAGATGGTGTGGGCGGAGAGAGAAAGAGAGCGAGAAATTTGGGAGTTGGACCAGATCTGTAACTTTAGTTTTCTTTAAGCTTTTTAAACATTCACATCTGAAAGTAAAAAGTGATAATAGTTATTTCTCGCATCGTATTATAAACAGCTTTCCGCGGATTTAAAATGTTTTAGTCTTATGATTTTGTAAATTAAAGGTATAAGACAATAGCCGATAAATTGATGTACATCCCCAATGATGATATACAAAATGACCCTATTAGTAGATTACAATTAGTGGTTGAATCGTTTGAACACTTAATTTTCTTATTCGTTAGATCAACAACTTTGGGGAATAATGAGTAATGGTACAAACATACCAACTAATGCTTTTAATCTATAAAAGGGGTAATTTTGTGTATCATAATTAGGGATGTATATACATTTATCGACCATTGTCTTATCTTTTTAGATCCCTGAGTAGTAAGGGTAAATGAAATGCTTTTGGCAAAAAAGATCAAATTTTAGATCTTACCGATGAAGGTCGTGCAATATAAATTGAACAAGTCCTTTACCAATAACTAACTACAAATTTATATATTTTGGGATCTTAATGGATAAGACAATGGACAATAAATTGATGTGAATCCCCAATTATGATACACAAAATTACCACTTCTGTAGATTTAAAGCAGTGGAAAAGCTTTTTACTTTAAACCAACGAATAAGAGAACGTGTTTATAAGATTTTACAATGCCTACTCCCCCCTATAATACTCAAAGCCAAAAAAATCGGCTTTTGTGCATTTTTAAGTTTAAGTATAGACATCCTGTTATATAAAATAGTAAGCTTTTTGTCTGTAATGAAGGATCTAGCTAACCAGTGAACCAATATGGTTCTCCTTTACAGCAAAGCTTCTAATTTGTAGGTTATCTCCACCCTCCCCCATTTGTTCCTTTTTTATAATGGAAATAATATACTGGTTTCCAAAGTACGGATGGGTAATTTTGTTTATAATAAGTAAATCAATATACCGTCTATTGTCTTATCCCACACGATTTCAAACTCTTAAATTTTTCCAGTTCGGTTTAAAGACCACTATGAACTTTTACAGGGAGGGATGGTTCATTAAGTTGAGTGTCCAAACGTTTCAACCCCAATATGTAATCTGCAGAAGGTAATTTTGTGTACCATGATTTAAGTTAAAAGTATAGAAATTTTGACGTAAAAATATTTATTAATTGTCCATTGAGCCATACCTTAGTCCCTGTTGCATTTACATGGAGGGAGGGGACATTGGACTTTAAATTACACTAGTAACCAAAAGTTTTATCTTACTCGTTGACTCAAAAATAATGGGTACTTTCATTGAATTGGCATTCCTTATCTCCAAACTAGTAGAGTTAAACTTTACAACAAATAATTCAAATGCACAGACGGGCTATTTTATTTATCATCATTGGGGATGAACAACAATTAATCGGCCATTGTGCTATCCCTATATGCTTGTAGCATTTAGCACCTAATTTGAAACGCCTCTTAGTATATTGTAAAAATAATTTCGAGTGTTTTTCATTCTCAGAGAAAAAATGATAAATGTGCAAGTTTTAAAATATAATTAAGAATGTTTTATTTTCCCAATTAATCCACAACAAATAGCTTAAAACCTTATGTATTTTCATGTACTCTCTGATAAAGTGTTGCGCGCAGCTGACTAACATAATGATACCTCCCACCCCCCTCGCTCCTACTGGTTGAACGAACTGACAAATATGTGAATGAGGTCCAAATTAGCAAGCTAAATTGACCACAAATTTGCTATCCACCTATATAAAATATAATTTCTAAATAAAAGTATTACATGATCATAAGAGGTTTACTCACAAACAAAATATGAATTTTGCATATTCATTCAGACATTACATATAAAAAAATTGGGGGGAAAAGAATTTTTTTTTTTTTTGGGGGGGGGAGCTTAAAATAGCTTAAAACCATCCCAGGACCAGTAGGTATATTCCCTGAGAGTAGAGCAAAATCGGTTCAGTGGTTACAGAGATATTTAGCTTCAGACAGACAGACATGAAATCATGAAAACGTACAAAATAACTTATATAGTAGATGGGCAAATATGATGGGAATCTTCACTAAAAATTTTCAGCTGTCTATCTTGAATAGGAGCCGAGAAAATCCATAGCGTTAAGGACTGATGTACAGACATAGTGTATTATAGAGTATCCTCGCTTCAAATAAGTCTGTAGTACATCACAGACATCCATAAAAATGCGCATATTTGGGTGGAACATCGTAACCGTTTACAGTCAGACATTTCCCAAATACGCACTCGCATTTTAAATTAATGTAAGCTTATGGTTATTTAACTTATTTTTTATCAAATTAGTAGAATATATTTTAAGGCTCTGACTATATGAAAAGTATTTTGAAATATAAAAAAAGGAAAAATATATCAGTAATAATCAATAAAATAGTTAAAATAAACAAAAAAAAAAGAATTTGATCAATTAAGATTAAGTATGAATTGTAGTTTATTAAAAAAAATTTGAGTCATCTACCGGGAAAAATATGTACTAGATATAATAGAAATTTAGGGGCAAATCCTAAACTGTTCTAAAAAATTAACCGGATATCGTGAAGCCCTTTTTATCGTGAAAATATCCTTATAATAAAGTAACAGGATGTTTGTCTGTTTGTCTGTCTGTTTGTATGTACCAAAGGATCCTGCAAACCGCTGAACCGATCCGGTTCTCCTTATTACCAGGTTAGCTTCTCATAGATCACAAGAAGGTTTATAACTATTTTGGGGGAATGTTCCACCACCCTCCCAAGAGAAACCATTCTAAAAAAAATTACGCCCCCTCCCATTTTTTTATATTATTTTTTAACTAAAATTAAAAATGGGGGGCAACCCCCCCACAAAAATTTTGTTTTTACTTTTTCTTCTAGAATCTAAAATAATAGATTTGGTTATCAAATTCGACTCTCCCCTCCTTAAGTACCCCTAGTAGCCTCTAGGGGCGTAGCCGCTTGTCTATGATAAAGTATTGTATGTATTTTGTCCAGGGAGGGAGGGGACATAGGACTGTTTATTTCACTAGTCCCCAAAGTTTTATAATAACATTTCCTAACAACTTTGGGGACTTTATTGAATTTTTATTCGTAGTTTCATTAAGTTTGGTGTGCAAAGGTTTCAACCACGTATTGTAACATAAAGAGGGAGTTATTTGGTGTATCATCATTGGGGATGTAAATTAATTTAGCGCCCGTTGGCTTATCCCTTTAGATCTCTGGATAAAATAAACCAAATTTGACCATCAATTGTGTCCTTATTTTTTCTTCATTTCATTCTCCCAGAATTAAACTTTGGGTACTTATATAAAGTTTTGAATGGTTAGTTCATTAAGTTGACTATCCATTTTTTAAAAGTAGTCATTATAGTTTTTTTTATTTATTTCATTCCCCCAAAGTTGAACATTGGGTACTTATATTAGGTTTGAATGGTTGGTTCATTAAGTTAACCATCCATTTTCTCCATGATAGAAATTAGAGCTATCCCTCTCTGTCTGGGCTGAAAGTGGTCATTCTAGTTTTTTTTTCTTCATTTCATTCTCCCCCAAAGTTAAACTTTGGGTACTAATATTAAGTTTTGAATGATTGGTGCATTAAGTTAACTATCCATTTTGTCCGTGATATAAATTAGAGCTATCCCTCTCTGTCTAGGCTGAAAGTGGTCATTCTAGTTTTTTTTTCTTCATTTCATTCTTCTCAAGGATAGAGGGAGTTGCCATCTAAAGATAAATATTATATCCTATAATATAAAGTAGTAAGATTTTTTGTCTGTAGCCTAAGATTTCTATAACTGCTAAACCGATTGGGATGGTTTTAGAGTATTTTTTTAAGTGGTCATTCTAGTTTTTTCTTCATTTCATTCAGTTGAGGATAGAACTATAATGGCCAGTTCAGTTTTAAACTTTGCAAAAAGCTAATTAAATCCAACTTAAAAATGATTCTACAAAAAAAAATTAATTTTCAAAAAGTCTGGTTAAATTTTCTATGTTATCATATTACTTAATATAATAACATTTTTGCATTTAATAGATTCGGTCATGGCTTACATATTAACGACAAAGTTAGTAAAATTATTATACTTATGGGATTGTTATTTTTTCCTCTTTTTTACTGTTTCCATATTCCCCAGATTTGGTAAATAGTAAAATGTATATTAATTTTTTTTCGAAACGCTGATTTTGGTTCTGATTAATTATTGGAAATCCCATATTTGGGTTGGGGGGCGGGAGTTGATACCCTCCCTAAAATAGTTACAAACCTTCCCAGAACCTATAGAAAGCTACAATTTAAAGGAGAACCATATCGGTTCAGCTATTTGCGAGATCCTTCGGTACAGACAGACAGAAACACACATGTCCTATTACTTTTTCCTTATTTCCTTGATTTTATAATTACTAAACTGTATATTAATTTTTCTTCGAAACGCTGATTTTGGTTCTGATTGATTATTTATGATCCAATATTTTTTATTGGTAACACTGGGCTGTTTCTAATAGGGGGGAGGGGGAGTTGATACCCTCCCCAAAATAGTTATAAACCTTCCCAGGACCTATAGGAAGCTACAATATAAAGGAGAACCATATCAGTGGAAGTCGAGATCCTTTAGTACAAACACACAGAAACACACTAACATTCCCTTGATATCATAATTACGCAAATGTAAATTAATTTTTGAACACGTTGATTTTGGTTCTGATTGATTATTCATGGTCCCATATTTGTTTTTTTGATTATTGGTGTTGTTTTTTTGGCCACTGAACCTTTTTTAAACCCGCAGCGTCCACGAAAATGGTTACCTAATCAAGAATCTAAAGGGATAAGACAATGGCCAATAACTTAATGTACAATGTACATCCCCAATGAAGATACGCAAAATAAACCCTTATGTAGATTACAATGAGTGTTTAAAACGTATGGACATTCAATTTAATAAACCAACCAATCAAAATTCACTAAAGTATCCAACAAATAAGAAAACGGCAATTTAAAACTTTGGGTACCAGTGTAATAAACAGTCCAGTGTTTCCTCACCCTCTCTCTCTTTCTCTCTCTCTGTAATTTATCGACATTTGTTCATAATAACCTCAAACGTATTTATAATCTTAAAAAAAAATCTTTCAAAACCTGTTGACGCGACGTTTAAAACAAAATTAAAAAATCAAAAGATCAGAGAAAATGGGATACAAAAAATTAAAATTTGCCATTTTTTATGAATAATAAAATTTTTGCTTTTTAAATCTTATTAAAAACTAAAAGTCATTATGTTAAAAATGAACATTTAGACTATCTGGTAATGATTATAGGATTGCTACGCTAATTCGTACCTTACAGTTTCAGGAATCAGCATATTAAGTTTAAAATCGATAGAACAATTCTAACATGCCTAAATCAACGATAAAAGCTATCCATTATGAACAGACTTACGTTAGCTTAGAAAAGCTACGCTTTCAAAAAGTGAGAATAGATCTTAATATAATCTAAATCGCATCGTATTTACAATTTTTTTAGCCAAACACCTGTTTTAAAACCAATGGAAAATTTTTACAAAACTGCCCTATTTATAGCCTCTAGCTAAAATACGTTTTACAGTGAGGCTTCGAAACCGATTGAAATCCGCTGGATTAGAATTGGTTGTTAGCCGCACTGAATAATCATGTATAGCATCGTATTATAGACAGATTTCTGCGGATATTAAAATTAAAAATTGTAAGATTAAAACCAGTTTTGTTAGCCCAGATTGCTAAGATTTGCTAGTTTGAAGTAACTACCCTATATACAAACATAAGAAGGGGTATAAAGGGATAAGACAATGGCCAATAAATTGGTATACATCCCCAATGATGATACACAAAATTTCCCCTTCTGTAGATTTCAACTAGTGGTCACAAAGGTTGGACATTTAACTTAATGAACCAATTTAAATTCAATAAAAGTCCCCAAAGTTACTAAGCAAACGAATAATAAAACGTTATTATTAAACTTTGGGGCCCAGGGCCCAATGTTTCCTTTCTTTCTGGACATAAAAGTCCTTGCTAAAAAATATATGAATGTTAATTTAAACTACAGTAAGACTTGTGGGCAACTAAAATAAGTATAACAACATCCAGAACAAAATGATGGACAAACGGACAAAATAGGTTATATAGCCTATATTCAATTATTAATCTAAATAAAAGAAAGAGAGAAAATACGCTAAAGCTATAAGTATATCAAGAAACCTTTAAAGAAGTAGGTTTATATGTCGTTTAAAGCATGACCAACAGACAGATGTACAAAACAATGTACACATATACATATGTATGAATGACGGACTGACAGACGGAAAAATATTCTAGAGTAGCTTCGCTACTAAAATCAAATCAATTAATTAATTACCAAGTTGCATAAATTCTAATTATGTAATTAAGTCAAAGAAATTTCAAAACAAGCACAATAAAATTTGAGTATTTATTTCCAGGGATTTAAAGGGATAAGACAATGGCCGATAAATTGATGTACATCCCCAATGATGATGCACAAAATACCAATTCTGAAAATTCCAATTAGCCCTTGAAATGTTTGGACACTCAAATAAATAAACCAAGCAATTAAAATTCAATAGAAGTCCCATAAGATGTTAAGCAAACGAATAAGAAAACGTTGTTGTAAGATTTTGGGGACTAGTGTAATAAACAGCCCAATATCTGCTCCCTCCTTGGTAGCTTTGGATGCTAAAACATGAAAAATAAAAAAAATAACAAGCTTGACAAAATCAATAAGCAGCAAAGCAAAAAAAGTATACTTATACAGCAGAGAGAGAAGGGACAATGAGCTGTTTATTACACTAGTCCCAAAAGTCTTAAATCAATGTTTTCTTATTTGTTGGCTAACAACTTTG
>LS056743.1:1411-11803 GCA_900241095.1 Acartia tonsa
AAACTTTTTTTCAAAAAAAAAAATTTTTTCCCCCCCCCCCGGCCCCCTTGGCCCCCCCAAAATTACAACCCCCCCCCCCCCCCCCCCCAGCTACATCATCCAAAAGACAACAATCCCCTTTTTGACATGAATGCATGGCTCGCTTCTCCAACTTGTATAATTTTTTAGCAACTTGTGGGCGGGTGGAATTGACAAGAAAACCCGTAAATTCGATAAATAATGATCAGGGTGGTATCTATTGATTGACAAGGGCGTACTAAGGGTTTTTTGAGAATGGGGTGGTGGGAGTTAAAATCTTTTTTTTCGCAAGAAAATGGATGAATAAATACGGGAAAAAACACAATCAATTTGATATTTATATCAAATATTAAATTCAGTTTTAGGGTAATATAATTCAAACCATCGCAAAAATTGTCAAATTAAAGTAGATATCTGCCATAAAAGAAGATAATTTTATTGGATGAGGGGGGGGGGGATATTTCCCCTCATTATTAAAACAACGCCATCCGTGTGTATCTCTCTGTGTATCAGAGTGTTAAACTGACAAGAGCAAGTGAGATGAAACAAGAATTTAGATGTTGCAAAATCAAAATCTGTGGGTCATAGAAAAATAATAGCGCAATGTTTAGGTACTTACATTTTTTCGTCGTCCTTTTAACCAAGAAGTGAGTGGACATTAGACTGTAATTTATATTAATCCCCAAAGTTACAAGAAGGGGTAGTTTTGTTTATCACATTTTTGGGTCTACAGCAATTTATCGCCCTTTTTCTTATCCCTCAAAATTTTATTATTTAACCCCAACTTTCCCTCCCAGATGTCTCTATTTGTTAAAGAAGAAGTAGTTTTTATTTAAATTTTAAATTGATGTATGAGTTCTAATCTGATTATTCCATGCAACAAATAGGTACTTGTTAAAATACCAACATGATTTTAATTTGTTGTTTTAAACAAAGGTCAATACTTGTTTTTATTTGTGTAATTGGAATTCAATAATTATACAAATAGACAACAGTTATATGGTGAAAATATTTATATTTATACCTTTTATTTGGGTATCTTCCAAGTAGCAGAATATTAACTAAACGTTCATTTTATATTTTTATATTTAAAACTTATATTTCTAGATTATTAATCTGAGTATTGTTGCTTTTACTCACAACGAAGGGTGGACCACCGCCCCCTACTAACCTTGTTTTAAATTTTTGAAAAAATGAAACTAGCTCCAGATGTGATCCATCCCTATGGGGGTATAGTACAATCTCTGCCAGGCTCTACTAACCATTTCTTATCATTACCTAACACATTCAAAACATATTTTATTCAAAAAGATTGTTTGTGTTCCTTTTGCCACATGAGGAAAATAACCGGAGTATTTTTCTAGTACATTGTGTTCAAAATTGTCTTTCCTGATAAAAAGGGTGAAATATTTTGTTAAAAAGACATAAATTTTAATGTTTTACAGCGACCAGGTGTAAAAAAATTTTAGCCGTCTCATCTTGCGGCCGACAAAATATTGTAAACCTTGTTTTTAAAAGCGTAGCTTGTCTATAAAAAGGATCTGTAAGTCAGTCTATGTATATTTTCCATTTGATATCCTCTTTTTAAAATGTCTGGTTATATATGTATACGAAGTATTCGAAGGAGTATGGAAAGTAGAAAAATAGCCTAAAACCATTTAGGGACCTATAAGAAGCTTCCATAAAAGGGAGAACTCAATTGGTTCTGTATTAATCGAAATCTTAAGCTACAGACAAACAAAAAATACTTACTACTTTATACAATAGGATATAGGATTGGTTGCTTCATATTTCTGTATCACTTAAGTTAGTAAGTCTATTAATTATTTTAATTGAGAATTTTACTGTATTGTATAATGTCATCCTTGTTGTTTAACAAAAAAAATTCAAGGAAAAAGTGTAAAAAATGTTTGGTTTGTACAACTTAAGGATAATCACACAAAAGGAAGATATGCTTGTATGTATTATAGCCTGGGTCATAATTTCAGTTAAAAACCAAAAAACCTTATTTAAGGGTTTAAGCTATTTTTTAGTTAGTACTATTGCCTTTTTTACTATACTTTTACTATAAAACATGTTGTCATTTTAATTTTATATTTTTTAAAGTAGCTCACGTCATTTTTTAGCTAATACTATTGACTCTATACTGTACTTATATATAAAAAATTTTGTCATTTTAATTTTCTTTTCTTTTTTGAAGAAAAAAACCTTTGACGTCATTTGACCTAAGGTTTTTATTTATAACCAGTACTTATGTATTTCTATATCTTAAATTTTGTATAGAATATAAGCTGAAATTATTTTTAGGATGTCACTTTTGTTAAAGAGATGTTCGCCAATGCTAATCCTGTAAGAAGTGGCAGTTTTCACAAAATAACAAAAAAATGTTTTAAGCCTCAACTGACGTACAAGCTTTATAGGGGGAATGGGCCGGGATCTAAAGGGATAAGACAAAAGCCGATAAATTGATGTACATTCCCAATAATGATACACAAAATTATCCCTTCTGTAGATTACAATTAGTGAACCTAAAAGAAGCTACACTGTAAAAAAGAACCGTATCAGTTCAGTGGATCATTCGGTACAAACTGACAGACCGAAAGTGTTTCTGTTACTTTTATATAAGAATAAAATAATTTTAAACAATCTTTTTTTTAAAGATAACCGCACAACATTTGTTATATCCATGGCTTGTTTTAAAATTTGGTAAAATTGTGTGAAGATTAATGAGGAAGGTGTGTTTAACTTGTCACCCAAACATTTTGTATGGAAGATTTCAATTTACCGACCCCTACAGACCACGGACAAGGGAGCTATAACCAGACTTTTTAAAATCTTTTTTTAACCGAAGGTTTTCTTAACGAAAGTTTGTCATAACGACATAATTGTGACGTCATGTCCATATGGAAACGATACTCTATAATTGTTTTTAATCGTACATCCAATTTTAGTTTCATTTTATTTAGTAACCGCTAGTTTTATGTAAAAAGAAATATTTTGGTGCCTGTTCTTTAATCAACATTGTCGGTATTACAATTATTGCACTGATTTACTTACACTTCTCAGTTATGAAAGCTGTAATTCTTGTTATTTAAAATTAAAAACATATTTATTATTTTGATCAATCATGCACCCATCCCTGTATGTCTCTGTGTTTAACCAGAATCTCATATTAAAATACATACATCCGGTCTTACTCTTTATATCCAAGACATAAAATGTTTAATGTTTTATTAAAGTTAGACTCACTATGTTTGTCTGTCCGTAAGACAAGTTGGATCATGAAAAGTAGCGGGTTTCGTCGCAATTTTATAGTAGCTTTTCTCTTATTTTTAGCCCATGCGAAGTGGCTCTAACCCTGCAAGGAAATCATTAACATTTACCGAACATAACCCAACCTAAAATGCCTATCAAAAGCAACTGTGAAAATACGATGAAACCCGTTGCTTCGTTTATTATTCATGAACCGACAATGACATATATTTTAAATAACAGTGTTGTTTATGGACGGAATTTTTATTTCTGATAGGCAGTCTAATAAGTAATAAGTCTCCCCGTATTTTTCAATGTCTCCATCGTAACATGTTATCATATTCACTTACAAATCTACTATTGTTTCTCCTCTATTTACTTTCCATACGTCTTGGCGTGTTATGGCCGAGTAATGTCTTGTTTTAAGCCAAAAATAGACCTAAAGATTGAAAAGAGGTAACTGTGGGGGGAGGGAAGAGGTTCGGCCAATGGGATAATCCTTGGGATCTTAATTGACAAAACAATGGAAGATAAATATAAGTTCCAAATGATTATAAACAAAAAAACCTTCTTTGGATTGAGCCAACCAATCCAAGTCCAATAAAAAGTACCCAAACTTTTGAGCTAACAAGTAGGATAAGGTGATAAAAAATCTTTGGGTACCATTATAATTTGCAATCTAATGACCTCTCCCTCCCATGATAATCCCCAAATATTTGTGCATCCTAAATTAAAAGTCAACATGGCTAAATTAAAACATTTTCAGCTTCGCGGCAGGACACTTATTTCATTTCATTATTTTTTTTATAAGCAAAGATATTATATAGCTAAGGTGTTTTCGAATGTCCATGTTCATAAATAACCAATAAGGTGTTTTGAACTTAAGCAGCGTGGTTTCTCTATAACTAAAGTATATCTATCTGTACGTCCGTAAACATTCGTGAATGCGAATATTTTAAGCTTTGCGGCAAGGCACAATTTCATTTAATTTTTAGAAAAGTTGCTCTTATATAATTATGTTATGTCCGTGTGTATATACTTATTTTATGAACAAACACAAACTCACTAATGCTATCACGCTAGCAGTAGAGATACTCTGTAGTTTGCTATTATAAATTCCTAATTTAAGATTTTCATAATAATAATGGGTGTAGGATATACGTGGATATTATGACAAGGGAAAATTATCTTCAAGTTAGGTTACTATTTCCCCTGTCATTCATTAGTCCGTTATTTTATCCAGTAGGAGGGGAAGGGTTAAGAATTAAGGGTTATTTTAGCCCGCTACAAGTTTTACTTTATTAGAGAACATGAAAATCTGGTGTAAGAATCAAGTAATAATAAATCCATTATAATATTAGTGCAAAATAGCTGACTGCTCTTTGAATCTTTCATTTTGTGATTGTTGCGCCGTGCTTCTTATGTTTAGAGTTGTCCTTGTTTTTTTGTGATTATCCTCTCCCCATTTAACTTTCCATTTCCTTTCTAATTTTGGCATTGTAATTAATATTCAAACATTTTTAAATCAAGGATTTTATTTTATGTAATAGAATTTTAGAAATATTTTAAAATGAATATATTTTTTTCAATCTTATTCGTATTATAGACAGTTATCGGGAATATTCGAATATTGTTTGTAAAAATCATTTAAATTAACTTGAAGTAAAAGATCTGTTGAACGGAAGGATTAAATGAATTTTACTTTTAGGGGATGATTTTATGGTACTTTTTAAGAACCCGTACCCCTCCAAAATGTCTTTTATTTATCATTGTTTGGAAGGTCTTGGTTTTAGCGTTTTATTCCCAGGAATTTTAATTAAAAATTATGTTTATTTATAATATAATATTATTGCTAAATTAATTTGAAGGAATACTCATTTAGACTTTAACCTTAAAATTTTTACTTATTCATAAAAGCAATTATACCAGAAAGGTAGGGATACATAAATAATTTATTAACTGTCCTTTAAAAATATAGATACTGTTGAGTAAATATCACACTAATATTATTATATCTCTGTAATATTCAGAGTATAAATACTGAGTAATTATCACTCTAATATCTCTATATCTCTGTAATATTCAGAGTTTAAATACTGTTGAGTAATTATCGCTTGAGGGACATTTTTACCCTCGTCTCGTAAGGACAGCACAAGGCTACGACAATTATGTTCACTGAAAATAGTTAAAAACATCTTAATATATGTATTAGCTAACTTTTAAAGTTCAACAGGAAAATTTCATCGTGAAATTCTTAAAAAACTATTTATTAATAAGCCATTATACTTTTACTACATTAAAATGAAAAACTTTATAAAGATGGCTAGATAAAAAAAAATTTTTTTGCTACATTATAAGACGCATGACTTGAAGCCATTCATTTTCATTTTAGCATCATTTATGTAAAATCATTCATTTCAACCATTTAAACCAATTAAAACGTTTACAATTCAAATTTAATCTTACATTTTAAAACGCAATAAAAATTAGTTAATGTTAATTTCAAGGAATTTTTGCCTTAAGTATTTGACTGGAGTTTAAACTGTTAAAATTGTTCTCAACAATTCAGATTTTTAAGTAATTTTTGTGGAATACAAGGTATCTTTCAAATTTGTTTAATATTTTTACAAATACATAGCTACAATATACTATGCACTGTAACAATGAGAGTAAATAAGTATAGAAGCAAAGAACTGCACCGCGAAAATAGCCAAAAACCAGACAGAAAAAGTCTTCCTTTGTATTACAGATTAAAGTAGGTGCTTTCCTTCAAATTATCTTTCAAGTACAGAAACCTTGCGAATCTTTATATGAATTTTAAAAATGGCGGGGGCATTTTCTATGCTTAATCTTTGCGGGGGAGGAGGGGTGGCTCTCTTCCTGCAATAACCTAACCCTGTGGGGCTACCCTGCTTCAAATAAAGCCTAACTTAACCTAACCTCAAGTAAAACACAAACACATGAAAAACTAATTCTCCACCCCCCCCCCTTGTTTTCAATTTCTTTAAAAAGGGGGTTTCTGTGCTCGACTAGGCACTTTGGGGGAATTGAATTGAATTATTAACAAAATGTACATGAAATAACCTTTCTTTAAAAAAAAATAATCATGTAAATATGATGAATAATAAGTTAATAAAAACAATTATTGTCCAAAAATAACTTACGGAAGCCTTTGGCTTTTTTTATTTTTGGCGTTTTATTCAAGGATTTTTAAGCATTTATTTTTGTTTGACACCTTTTATGGCGATTTGTCCTTTTCCAAAATTTAACACTAGTCTTTTAATAGGGTGTAATAATATTAGTCCACTACTGTAAACCTTTCCAGCGGTTATTATGTTAATATGTTATCCAGGTAAACTCTTATGTCGACATGTCCTTATTATGTCAGTCATAACCTCTTAAGAAAAACCTTCATGGTCGATAATAGTTATTTATCGCATTATAGACAGCTTTCCTCGGATATTAAAATGAAAAATAAAAAGAAAAAAAAACCGTTTTGATAAAACTGGTATTAATTCTATGATTTTTATATTAATATTCGTGCAAATTTGTCTACAATAAGATGCTATACATGATTTTTCAGTATGGCTGATAACCGGTTCTTACCCAGTGGATATTAATTGGGTTTCGAAGCCATACTGGATAAATCATTGTTATTTTATGTTGGTGCAAATTTGACAAGAAAGTCAAAAATTTTAAAGTTTTTTCTCTAATAATTTAAATTTGTTATAGCGGCTGCACCACTAGCATCTATAGTCTCAATACTATGAAAATTTTAGGGAGGCACAGAAAAATAGCTTAAAACCACCCTAATGCGTTCATATATAAAATTATTACAGCCTTAAACTATCCAAGGACATAGGTGAAGCTTCTCTAAATATTAAATTTGATCGATTCAGTGGTTTCCGAGATCTTAACTTGCAAACAAAATAATCTTCATATACTAGTTAGGTTGGATAAACTTTAACATTGAGTGACATATCTGAAATGTTGGACACCTAATAATTAAATATGGAGAAAATTGGTATGAGCAATATTTAAACTATTTAGCGAGGAATGTGACTTTGTAAATTCCTATTCTTGGTCAATGACTTAATGAAGTGAAGTTGGGCCGCCGTCATTTACAGACACCCAACCACACCAATTATTGGATAGTTTTAAAATAGCATCCCCCCCGCCCCGCCAGCCCTCACCCCTAAACCGCTGAAATTCTATCTCCGTTGCCTCTCACCATTAGAGTTAGAGTACTAGACTGGACTCAAAGATAATTTGCATAATGTAATACTAACTTGGGTATACGCGCCTATCATCTAGGTGCTTTGATTAGAGGGTAGAGATGATCTATAATAATAGCTTGAAACCATCCTAAGACATAAAACTAAAAATAGAAAAGCCTAAAAAAGATAACCTAGTCGGTTCAGAATATTTAATAAGATCTTAAGCTTCAGACAACAAAAACCTTAATACTATCAAATACGGATGAACATTACACCCAAATTAACACTATCTTTTTAGGGTAATAGCTTAAAACCATGCAGGAAAACAAAATCCTATAGTGGTTACAGTTGACAAAAAGAACAGACTATCAAACTAACACATTGTCGGACTGAATGATATATTTTAGACCTTCTTTGGTTGTTAGATCCTTGATTGGAAGTCTTAACTGTGCATGGTAATTAGATTAACTCTAGATACTATTATTCAAGATTAGAGTATGATGTGGGGTGGACTCGAACCTGACAATCAATGGTTCAAAAGTAGTAAGGTTTTTTTGTCTGTAGCTTAAAATTTCGATGATTACTTAACTGATTGACTTCACAATTTTAGGCTATAAATAGCTCCTAGATGCTTGGGGTGCAGCCGCTCATTATCATAAAACCAAGAAAACAGTTTCTATAGTTTACTCTATTGTGCGTGCTAAATACCCCCACCCAGCCCCACCCACCCTCTCAATAACCAATTTCAAATTAGGGGTTTCATATGAAGCAGGAAAATCTTTAAAAATATAGCCATTTTCTGTGACAAAAAGTATACAATTCTTGTTAATTTTATACCTGCTATAATTACATTGCTTTAATCGAGTATTAAAGACTGCGTGTCTGCTAAGATATTTGATATAAATAATTTTATTGGGGTTAACTTTCAGGGATGCTTCTTATTTCACATGTCCACGTTTAGATTAATTTTTAAAAATAAATAAATCCCCCTATCCTTCATTAAAAGAAATGTTACAAGTCAGATTTTTTAATTTAAAACTTTTTGGTGATTTTACGTAAACTTCATGAATTTAAACAATTGTATTTAAATAACTCCCACTTGCAGTGATTATTTGTGAAGATTACCATGAATATTTGGAAACTTATTTATGCTAATAGAGTCGTACATATCACATATTTAGGGATAAGCTTACACGTAAAATAAGAAATAAAGACATGGGCCCATGGCCTATTGCAGCCATGTAAGAAGTGTGACATCTATTGTAAGGGTAATAGTAAGAGGAATGCCATAGCCCAAAACAAGTGCAACTAGGACCGGTTAGCATTGGTTGTCTGCAATAGTTGGAATGTTTTGGTGCCTTGGCATTTATTATAAAGGTCTGACACTACGTTGTTATCAACCGTCCCCAGAGTTATGAATCAGCAATGGTATTGCAGGAAGCTATGACTATTCTGAGCCCTAACCCTGCGGGTTCTTGCACTTAGAAAACTTTACAGAACCCTACTAAAACCGTCCAAAAATTAGCAATACATACAAATTTAAAAGTAAAACAAAATGGTCGAAGGTGGTTCCTCTTCTTGTCAGCAAAATTTTTGCAAAGTTTTATTATCAAACAGAGATGTAAAAGATGTAAAAAATGAGTTAGGATGAAGGTTCTTAAAAGGGACTATTAGAAGCAACATGAAAAAGGAGTGTAATTGACCGATATCAAAGAGTTGTTTAAAAAGCTTAAATTTTAGTTACTTTATTTTTTTTCTAATTTATTAGTTTTAAAGTTTAAAGACTTCTACGCTAAGAAGAACGCGTTTTTATTAAAATTGTTTGAAATATACAAATATTTGGGCTGTACAAAGATGTTAGATTATTAAAGTAGTCTTGGGTTGAGATGGATCAATAGCTTTTAAAACATTAATTGTTTTAATGCAATGTACCTTAAGTGACTGAAAAACTGCATGTTTATTTACAATACATGTTTTTACAAATATACATTGTAATGTACATTCATGAAATAGAAAATTAAGAAATTAAATCAATAGAGAATTGAAAATTTGTTATAGAACTTGGGCTCACTTGTACACTTCATATAAAGAAGTAAGGATCTTTTTTTGTCTCTAGAGATCTCGCAAATCACTCTACCGTTTTAGTTCTCCGTTTTAAGAAAGCTCTACATAGGTTCTTGTACTGTCTTAGGCTATTCCATTTTTTAATTTATGTCTTGGGATAGTTTTAGGCTATTTTTATACCATCTTCCTTCCTTTAGGTGCTAGTGGCGCAGCAGCTGGTATCCTAAATGCAATTATTAACGATGTGTAGGTATGTATTGCCAGCCACACAAAAACTATTGGAAATTTATTTTGGCCCCCAAACCTTTTAGAAATTAAAATACTTACTTTTTGCTGAATGATTTAAATGCTCGATGGTTGTGTCAAATACCTCTTATCTATTCTTAGCGCAGATACTTTATAACTAAGGTATGTTTGGACGTTAAAATTGTAGTGTGAAAATAAAAAGCGAATGGTAACTAATACATTTTTTTCTAAACTTTTAAGAATAAGACATAGTTTTTTTGTCTTTTTCTGAATTACTTTTTCGGCTGCGCGACTTATTAATATTTTTTTCTTGTTTATAATATAAAAACTATCTACGTTCATTAAAGAAAATAATATAAATTCTATATGTGGTTTAAATATGTTTTAATACCGAAGCATACCTATAACATTCATGTATACAAATATGAAAAAAATGCTATCTCTATAATGCTATATAAAAACACTAGCGGCTTCGCCCCTAGCCTCTAGGGGCTTTTCCCCAAGTGGTGATAAAAAAATTAAGGCGAAATTCGTTAAAGGACCAAGGAAATCTTCTACAAAACATAAAGGACCAAGGAAATCTTCAGCAAAAAAA
>LS056744.1:0-11803 GCA_900241095.1 Acartia tonsa
TTATCGCATCGTATTATAGACAACTTTTCACAGATATTAAAATTTGAGAGTTTCCCATGAATTCTCCTCTCGCATGATTAGTTCAGTGGATTCTAGAAGTATTTTATTTTCTTTTTTTCATATTAGAAGTTGCTATTTAAATAATTTAAATAGTTATTTATCGAATCGTATTATAGACAACTTTACACAGATATTAAAATTTGTGAGTTTCTTGTCAATTCTCCTCTCAAATGATTGGTTAAGTGGCTTCTAGGAGTATTTTATTTTCTTTCTTTTTTCATATTAGAAGTTGCTATTTATTTATCACATCGTAATATAGACAGCTTTCCAAAGATATTAAAATTTGAGAGTTTCCCGTAAATTCCCCTCTCGCATGATTGGATGATTGGCTTCTAGAAGTATTTCATTTTTTTTTCATATTAGAAGTTGCTATTTAAATAGTTATTTATCGCATTGTATTATAGACAGTTTCCGCGGTTATTAAAATTTAAGAGTATCCTATCAATTCTCCTCTCACATGAATGGTTGAGTGCCTTCTAGAAGTATTTCATTTTCTTTTTTTTCATATTAGAAGTTGCTATTTAAATAGTTATTTATCGCATCGTAATATAGACAGCTTTAAACAGTTATTAAAATTTGAGAGTGCCCCATGAATTCTCCTCCTCGCATGATTAGTTGAGTGGATTCTAGAAGTATTTCATTTTCTTTTTTTTCATATTAGAAGTTGCTATTTAAATAGTCATTTATCGCATCTTATTATAAACAGCTTTCCACAGTTATTAAAATTTAAGAGTTTCCCATGAATTCTCCTCTTGCATGAGTGGTTGAGTGGCTTCTAGAAGTATTTTATTTTATTTTTATTTTCATATTAGAAGTTGCTATTTAAATAGTTATTTATCGCATCGTATTATAGACATCTTTCCACAGTTATTAAAATTTGAGAGTATTCCATGAATTCTCCTCTCGCATGATTGGTTGAGTGGCTTCTAGAAGTAGGTTATTTTCTTATTTTCATACTAGAAGTTATTCATTAAAAATATGTATCTATTCTATTTGTTAATTTGATTAAAATGTTTGGATCATGGAAGGAAAACAAAGTATTTTCACAGTAGCTTTTCTTCTATTTATAGCCCCTGCGGGACCTATTTCCTTACTCTGTGGGGAAATCATTGACATTTACCTAACCTAACCTAAAATAACCTATCACGGTCTAATATGAAAATACGACAAAACCCGCCACTACGTTTTCATTCCAAGAACCACTATTTACACGTACTATCGAATGTTTTGTTATATTCCAACTGACAACAATTATAAATATATAACTTTCGTAAGACTTAAGCGCTGGAAAGTGTCATGCGTGACGTCATGAAAATATGTCTGAATCCATCTCTTTTTAAGGGGTTTGCTTTCCGACTTTTCCTTTCATCTCATCCTTTGTAGACGTATTTTATCCCGTCACATATGACACTTTCCAGCTGTTTCGTCGCGAAATAAAAGAGATCTTGGTAGTAGTTAATACGTGATAGACAACCAGCCCAGTACATGCTGTTTTATGAGGAAAGAAATCAGAAAGTTTACTAAAATCTTTATTTGGAGTTGAAAACTGTACATCTAAAAAATATAAAGGAAATCAGATAATAATACAGTTGAGTTTCCAGCAATTTAAACACAATTTCCATGGCACACAACATACAATCCACACATTCTCTGATCAACAAAAGAAGCGCGCATCAAACAAACAATGCGTGTCTCGCCATGCATGCCGCACTTTTTGGAAATTTTGGACAGGACTTTTCGGTAGTGCGCGACACAAGGACTCAAGGAAAGCTTCCCTTCCAATACACCAGCGCTACAGATTAAATATTTATTTGCTCAAAAAAGAAACTATTTATAAATATACACACAGGGCTAAAAATATTTTATTTTCAATTCTTTAAGTCTGCTTTGTGGCCTTTAGGAAAGTTGTCATGACTAATATCGACATGCCATTTTTTCAAAATATCTTTTTAACTTTTTTTTATATAAACTATAAAAAGTAGTCATAGCTCACATATTATGGACATAACAGTATTCTAATGACATTAGGACTGCATAATTATAGTCATATAATAACTGAACATTTGACTGGTTATAATATTCCCTTTTGTTTCCTAAATGATGGTTGTCTATAAAGGATACTAGCGGATGCGTTCTATTATAAAGGGATATGCAAGTACAGAAAATAGCCTAGAACAAGACTTTTATTTTTTTAATATTGAATAAAACCATCCCTGGACCTATAAGAATCTTCACTGAAAAGGAGGACATTATCGAGTTCCTTCGCTACAGCCATAAAAAGACTTACTACTTTATTTAATAGGTTGGTGATATAATAACTGAACATTTGACTGGTTATAACATTCCCTTTTGTTTCCTAGCCGATGGTTGTCTTTAGAGGATATTATATTGTCATCAAATGAGCACTATCAAACATATGCTAGGCAGGGATCTAAAGGGATAAGACAATGGCCGATAAATTGATGTACATCCCCAATGATGATCACAAAATTACCTCTTGTGTTAATTAAGATTAGTTGTTGAAACGTTTAAACACTTAACTTAATTAACTAACCAATCAAAATTGTTAAGCTGAGAATAGTTATTTCTCGCATCGTATTATAAACGGCTTTCCGCGGATATAGAATGTACAATTATAAGATTAAAACCAGTTTTTTAGCCCCGAAGTGACGAAGGCACGGGCTAAAAAAACTGGTTTTAATCTTATGATTGTACATTTTGATTTTCGTAGAAAGCTGGATATAATACAATGCTAGACGTAGTTTTTTCGTATGGATGAGAACCGGTTCCTATCCACCAGATTCGAATGAATACGAGAAAATACATTATAATCAAGTTCTAAAAATGTAAGTATGCCCTAAAACAGTATCCTTTAATTAAGCAGCTTTATTACAAATTTTCTTACAATTTTGTTTCGACTCTTACCTTTATATTCTGCTTATTTAGTTCTGACACTCTACAAGTGTTAATGTTCGTTTGTTTTCCCACACCCCCTGTCTGGAGTCCTTAGGAGCGTGATAACTAGTCTTTCTCGTATTCATTCGAATCCGATGGATAGGAACCGGTTCTCATCCCTACGAAAAAACCATGTCTAGCATCGTATTATATCCAGCTTTCTACGAATAGAAAAATGAACATAAGATTATAACTAGTTTTAATCTTATAATTGTACATTCTATATCCGCGGTAGCCGTTTATAATACGATGCGAGAAATAACTATTAAAATTTCTAAAATAAAAATATATAACCATTTTTGTTAAAAATGCAAAGGGGTAAACACAATCTATATATAAATGTTAGAAAAGTATAAATATAAATATACTGTCTTCTTTTTGCTGTTTACAACAAACCAACCTCATTCAGTTTCTATATTTAGAAGTATATTTGTTCAAATGGTTAACAAGGACAAGAGTTTGGTTTGTAAGTAGAGCCAATTTGAAAATATAGGACGAAAGAAAGAAAACTCTGGAAAAGTCCATTATAAATAAATATTACCTCTCACGAGATTGTTTAGTCCTTTGACACTGTACATAATTATTATTTGATTGATCTGTTCTTATTTTTTATTCATATTCAATTTTATTGTTTGTATACGAATATCTAATACCTGTATTACAAACTGTTATTATTATTATTTGTTATGTGTGTCATAAAAAAAATATCAATATCTAATCTTTTAAAAAAAATGTTCCAGATTTTGATATTCACGCGTAATTGGCTAATTAAATGGAACGTGTTATAGCATAAATATGTTAACTTATCATCCAATGTCTAAAACTTGTTTTTAATCTTTTTCAATTGAAGAATATATTAACAAATATGAAAAATCACGAAACCTTTCATACATGTACAAATACAAAGTAGAATGATGTCTGTCCGTCCATCCGTCTGTCCTTTAAGATCTCGGTAATCACTGAACCGATTGGATTCTACTCTTGTGGTGATTTTAGGCTATTTTCTTGGGGGGTGGGACACGCCCAACCCCCCCAGAAAACAAAGTAAGTGCAGCTCCAATTTAAAAAAAAAAATTTAAATTACCTCTTGGGGCAGGGCCCCTAAAGGCTAGGGGCGAAGACGCTAGTACAAATATATTGTACAACTTATGGAATTTATCTACTGAGGTAACAGAATGTAAAACAAAGAAAATAATGTAATTATTGAGTAGCTGCATTATTAAAAAGGAATTTAATCTAATAAATTATGCATTAGTCTATTTTTACAAGAATGACGGTAAATGTTTATCAATCATTGCTAATTATAATTTTGTATATTTTTCAAAATAATATATTATTACTTTCATGTTTCTTCAGATTTGTATGTACTCTTAAAAAGTAATGCTCGCAGCTAGCTAAATTAACGATACGGGGGGTATCGACCCCCTTTACCCAATTCCCTCCCCTCCTACTGGATAAAAAAACTGACCAATAAATGAGGTTCATATTAGCAAATTTTCCCTTGTCATTATATCCACATATTTTCATTACTTTCCATCGTTGATAACGTTCAAAGGAATCAGCATAAAACTTTGATTATAAAAATAAGGTTATTTTTTCTTCAAATTATCTTGTTTTTTATTTATCCTTTATTTAAAATCACTAAACTACTTCTTATGTAAAATTTGATAATAAAGGTACTCTTTCTAAAAGTTTTGTTGTTTAGGATCTCAGTAACTGCTGAACCGAGTAGGTTATTTATTCTAGACAAGCTTTACATGGTTTTAGGCTATTTATTACCAGATTAAGTCTGGGCTTGTTTTTAAGGTATTTTTATATACCTTCTTATTGCCTTGATGCTGGCGGAGTAGCCGTTGGTCCATTTTAAAAAGTAAT
Organism: Acartia tonsa; assembly: GCA_900241095.1. Lineage (NCBI taxonomy): Eukaryota > Metazoa > Arthropoda > Copepoda > Calanoida > Acartiidae > Acartia > Acartia tonsa. The sequence continues at coordinate 4,891 of LS056744.1, forward strand.
TCAATAGTTTTGTTTGGATAGCTTAAAAATGTTACAAAAATTTACCATAGGAGCAGAAAGTACTATAAAGCTTATTATATAATGCACATTTTGACTCATACACTCTCCACTCCTACAAATGAATCAATTTTAGAATATTTATTAATGAATATTGTGCGTCCTTGTTTAATTGGTTAAAAGCAAATGCGTGTTTAAATATTGCACACATTTTACTATACAGTGCTTTTGCATAACAGAAAATAGCCTTAAATATGAGGAAAATATGCCATATGTCCATTTTTATCAACGGCTTCTTTAAAATTGTTTATATACCACTTTGCACAGTTTTCTAGGCGAACTTGAGTTTAACTATCAAAAAGAAAGATTTTTCTTAGGAGGTTGGTGGTAACCTTTTCCAAAATAGTTATAAACCTTCCCAAGACCTATGAAAGCTACGCTGTAAAGGAGAATGACATCGGTTTTTGCGGTTAGCGAGGTCAATCGGTACAAACAGACTGACATTAAACACAAGTTAGTTTTAAATGAGAAATAATAATGTAATACAATACCTATTCAAAAAAGATTTGTAATTATTTCACTTGCAGAGTCAAACTTGTATTGGATCATGTTACTTGTAGGTTAAGCGCTTATCCTTGTTACTTGTAGGTTTAGCAAACTCATACATGTTACTTGTAGGTTTAGGTAACATGATCCCTTGTATTTTTTAAAATGTGCAAAAACCCTGCTATTTTTACAATACCTACTGTAATGTAAAAACTCAAAATTAAAATATAGTAGAAAATTTTCTAGACTTTGAGAAAGAAAAGTTAATTCTTTGTTGTGTTACATAATAAAATTGTCTTGGGGATGAACACAGTAATAGTGTCTGACTGATTATGACGTAACAAAAAAAATTAGCCAATTAGAGGCCGTTATTGACCAATGGTAAAATTTATAGTGGCCTCTCATTGGCTAATTTTTTTTGTTACGTCATAATCAGTCAGACACTATTACTGTGTTCCTTGGGGATTATTAATAATGCTGGACCTAATGGAAGTGAAGCTTTGCTTTAATATACTTTGTAATTAATTTTGTACTTAATTGACTTAGAAAAGACAAGCAGTAAAAAGGACAAATATAAAATGTAATTTACTTATGATTTCTTTTAATAACGGTTATAAAATAAAATAATCCGGTTTAATATAACCATTAACACCTTATTCAATAAAATAAAGGCTTGAATTAATTTACCCTAGGAAAAAAATAATTGTTTATTTTACATTGAATAAACAGTCGAATGTTCGGTTACTTGTTAAATTCTTGAGTTTTCAAAGACAAGAAACTAAAAAATAAACCCATCCTTCTGATATTTACAGCATCTTATCTTCATTTCTTATTGAACATCTCACCATCTTAAAACATTTAAATAGGAGGAGCCAAAAAAATCCTTCCCATTTTCTTCAAAAGAAAAATATATTTTTCCCCTTTTCATGAATTATCGCTCTCCACCCCTTTATTGTGCGCCTCTTCTTGCCCCTTTAATTTTCCAATAACAAATTTCCAACTTGTGTTTCGCGCGTTTACCAGAGAGCGATGGGAAATTTCGGCGCTCCGGGCCTGGCACGCGCCACGGAAAAGGTGCGCGCACACTAATTTGTGCGTAAGTTGAAGGGGTGGGGGGGATTCTTTACAGGGGAAAGGCAAGGAAGTGGTCTACAGTGGAAATTAACGGGAATTTTAAGAAGATAAAAGCAATTATATTTAAACATTTATATTTAATATTTATTTTATATTACTTTTTTTGAACTTAAAAACAAAAAATACAATTATCAATAAAATTAATGTACAACAAGGTGGATAATTTAGATTAATAGCAGAGAATTAACATAATATAACAGTCTAGAAAGAGGAAATTGTTGGCCAAGAGAAAACAAATTTTTAACTTAAATATCCTTATAATAAAGAAACAGTATGTGTGTTCTCGCTAACCGCAGAACCTATCGGGTTCTTCTTAACATGCTTCTCATAGGTCCCGGAAAGGTTTATAACTATTTTGGGGGAGGGTACAACCATCCTTCCAAGAGAAATCATGAAGAAAAATCGAAATTTTTTTTGCGTAGATACTTGAACGCAACATAAACAATTAGTTCTCAAATTAGATGTTTGAAATAAAAAAAAAAACATTTAGAATGTCACTAGAGTCCTCTAGATCAAAGCCGCTAGTTGTAAATAAATCACTGAATATATAAAATTTCTTAAAACCCTTAATTTTTATTAGCAATCAATGTCTTTACATTTTTAAAATAAACCAATAAGCAAGAATAATAAATTTCCATAACTTACTTTAACGAAGTTTATTACAGGCAGACCCTAATCATAGAGTAGGTGCGCTAATAAAATAGAATTGAATTGAGAATTCAAAATTTGTATAAAATGAATGCAAAATTCCAATTATTTTTCAATGTGTTAAGATTGGGAGGGGGTGCAGTCATTCATAACTACTAACGGGAAAGGAAAAGTTGAGGGGTGGGGGGAGGAGGGGGGGTTGTTGTCAGGGGAAATTTTTATAGGAAACAGAAGAAGATAATTTACACAACACACCGGTCAAACAATTTCCGTCCGTCCGTCCGTCATTCACTCATGCACGCACACATGAACTGTGAATTATGCTTTAGTATATATTTACTTTTCTAACAGTGCACATGTAATTTTAAGTTACCAAATGCAATATTAAAAAAAAATAAATTAAAGTGAAATGAAATGAATACAACGAACTAAAGTTAGAAAAAAAGATATAATTTGTTCCTTACCAAAACATTATGAAGTGTTTACAAACAATAATTCTAATGATCACAACCTGGTTTAACCGTGTGTCCAGCATTTGCTATTTCCCAGCCGTTTATCAGGGAGTTTACGAGACACAGCGGGTTATATCGCCGCTGCAACAGGGAACAGCGGCGGTTGGCAGCAGCGGAGCAAATAATGATATTTCATACAGCAATATTTCTATTTTATATGATAGTATTACAGTGTGGGGCTACTGCTACAGACGGGTTGGATCCAATGTTATTTTGAAAGAAGATTCTGGCGGTTTGACCTGCTTCAGATGTTTCCATCTAGCCTTGCGGTCATCCAACATTCTACAAATCCACACTCGAGGTCTGAACAAGTGTTTTACAACGGAGGAAGCTGCCCTGGCAACTTGTGTGACACAGGATGATATTTTGGAACCAGCAACCACTGGAGTTTCTGAAGTTATGCTGTATCGGACCAAGGGATTTTTGGGGGAGCCGGCCGTTAGTCCAACCTACTGTCCCTTCAATGGAGCTTACACATTCACATATTCTGTGACAGATGATGGGAACGGCAACCATTTGGAGTGTGAGAATCAGGAGTCTGAAATTTCTGACTGCCCCTTTGGTTTTGGATTTAACTTGCAGTTTCGCGGCTGTTCTTTCGGCGAATTGGAGTTGTCCTTTCACTGCCTTGGCGACTGGGAGGGCAGGGCGGGTGAACGGTATGTAGCCCTTATGGATACTGGCGCTACTCTGACCGGCGATCGTCCTCGCTACCGCTGCGGAATATACAAAGAAGATCCGGTTACCGGTAAAATCAACCTGGCCCTGTCTTCAGACTCTACCTGTGTGTCCAACCTGGAGTCTCCAGAGTCCGGCTATGAAAATCTGATCCTGAAGCCCAAAGAATCTCCATCCTGGCCGTATCTTGCCAGCTCCTGCATGTTTCCAGACTGGGTGCAAGGTGACTGGGAGCACATCCAGTTCCAGGGTGACACAGTCTTGTATAAGGATCACAGAAACTTCAAGACCTACACAGGCAAATGTATCCCTCACAGATCTGGCAATTCTGAACGGTACCTAGTCCTGACCAGAACTCAATGCGGGGATCAGGTGTACAAATGTTTCTGGCTGAAACAACGTGGATTAAACACATTGGAGGTTCAAGTCAGCCTGTACGATTCTTCCACCCCTGACCATGACCTATGCCGTGATGAAAACTTCTTGGATCGTGCCTGGACTACCCAGGGCCGGATGGAGATTACTGAAAAGGCGCCCTATATGTTTACTGGCGAGTATACTGGAGTTATACCTGACACAGACGGCCTCTGTGCCAAGCTCTACAGTGACTGCAATAATCCTGAAATTATGTTTTATACAATTTTCAACTGTTTCAACCGTAGTGAAGTGTATGAGGAGAGGGAGTATGAATGCCTAGGCCAGTGGATTGAGGATGGCGTGATTTATACCTACACAGAAAGGCGGGATATGGACGGTTATGAATGTTTTGTCGGTGCCACTACCAAAAAAGGCGAGATATACCTGCAAGAGGCGGGAAACAATTGTGAGCGCGGCCAGGCGCCCACACGAGATGGAATGAGAATGTCTAGAGTCGCGGAGTGCTATTACCACGAGCAGCCCAAGCACCCGCGGTTCAACTGGCGGCTGCCAACAACCACGCCACAGCCAAGCACGGCAGCCGCTGGAGGCGGCTCAACCGCCACCGCTGCAATGTTACCAGTTCTATTATTACTGTTTGTAGTTACCATTATTAGTCAGTGAAAATCAAGCTTAACATTTCTCTTAAAACTGAACACTAATATTTGTTACCAATGAAGATTCCCTGTTGACAAAGTACACTTTTTGTTGACAATTTGATGTCAATATAAGCGCCAATGTTTAGCAGAGATGTCGAGAATCATGCAGATACCAAAAATTTGTTGTCGAATCAAAACTCAAACCTGTGATAATTAAATCTAGTTGTCAAGTTTAATAAAAAAAAAGACACATTTCCTCAAAGTTATTTTTTTCTTACTACAACCAATAGACATTTAAAATTGCTTTAAATTGCTTTAATTCTAACCAAAAAAAGACAAAATAATATTAATAGTGAAAAAATTGTGTCTAGACATTATAAAAGGGACGATATTCTGATAATCATATGATAATTTTTGTGTATTTTTATATTACTTTTTTTTTATCAGAATATTTTCCCTGATTTTCTGATGGTAGAATCTGGCTTGGTTACTTCGCTTTCACTTTTTCTTGTTCTCACGTTAACAGAAATAGTTCTCATGGTTTGGGGTAAGGGATAGACAGCTTTCCGCGGATATTAAAATGAAAAAGTATAACATTAAAACTAGTTTAATTAGACATGAGTTAATACGCAAATTTAAAGGGTTTTTTTATATGAAAACTATTTTATTCTTAACGTTAATTCTATCTTTTAGAATACTTTGTCCATGACAATTACAGATATTTTTCACGAGGACATGTCTTCATTTTTGTGCGTCTGTGCGTGTGAGTTGTACGTGTGTGTTCCCAGGACAAATTAAAGAATAATTAAGGCACTAGTAAAGATAACTGTCTCTATTTCTACCATCTTATACAAGTTCCCCTGATATTAGAGTCCAAATCTCTTGGTAATAAGACATTAGGATTTATCAATAATTTTCCTTAAAAACTGAATGCGGGTGTATTCAGTTTTTATTTCTGTCTGTAACCAGGGAGGGAGGGGACATTGGGCTGTTCATTACACTAGTACCTAAAGTTTTATAATAACGTTTTCTTATTCGATGGCTTGTACAACTTTGGGGACTCTTATTAAATTTTAATTGGTTGTTTCATTGAGTGTCATAACGTTTTAACTATTGATTGTAATCTACAGAAAGGGTATTTTTTTGTATTATCATTAGAGTTGTTCTTTGTACAACTATTTATTGGCCATTGTCTTATAATAATTCTACCCTCTTAAATTATTAGTTTTTGTAACTTTAATATATAGGAAAAAGATTATGTTTTAGATCAATTTAACTGCCATTGTCCTGTGTTTCCCTGAGCTGTGTACGCAATATTGCGTATAGTCTGTTGCGGCCTGTTATGCGGCCAATCAAACAGAAACTTACACACATATGGCTGGCTACAAACAGTTGGATGGGAAATTAATATTTTTCATTTTCTCATCAAAAACTAGGATTTTCTAATACTTATGAATCTGGGATAGGAAAAAGTAAATTAAAAACAAAACATTTTGTTTCAATAAAGATTAAGTTAGATTTTAAATAGTATATTTTACATATTTATTTTAAAATTCTTGTCTGTTCTGCTATAAAATTTGGATCATATATCCCAATCCATAAGAAAATTTTGAAATTTCTGAAAGTGGTTTACTTTGCTATAGTTTTTATTATAACATATGTGAAATTATGTGTGTGTGTGTTTAAATGTGTGTGTGTGTGTTGGGGGAGGGGGGATGGGGTGTTTATTTGTGGTTCTGTAAAATTGTATTAGGGCTATAGGATAGGGTTAAGTTTTCCTAAAAGAAAATATTAGGACAAGGTAAACAAATATTAAAGGACAAATTCAACATATTAAACTACTTATTAAAATCTCATACTAGCATATTGTTATTGTTTTAAAAATCTTAAAATTTTAAATTTGTTTTTTAGATAAGCAGTCCCTTAGTCCAATAATCAAGCAAATTAAGTTTAACCATGCGTAGTCTAAACTAACCAGTCATTTTTTACGCAAAAATCTACAATATATTTTAACATGCTCTAGCTGTGATATTTTATAAATTTTTTATGTCATTACTCTATTTTATGTTTTATAATTTTGTCAAGATTTGAATAAATATGTGAAATCTATTTATTGTTTTCTTTTTTTTCTTTTGTAAAGCAAAGCTTCTCTATAACTTATGAAGTCTGTACATTCTTTTTAAAAGCGAAGCTTTTCTATAATTAGGGTCGGTCCGTCCGTACGTCCGTCCGTCCGATATAGATAGCTTTTATTAGTTAATTTAGGCATGTTAGAATTGTCCTATCGATTTCAAACTTTGCATGATGATTCCTGTAGTAGTTAGGTACGATTTAGAAAGTGTAGCAACTCTATAATCATTACCAGAATGTCCGTACGTCCAT
>LS056745.1:0-11802 GCA_900241095.1 Acartia tonsa
TGTCCTGAAGCTACTTTGTCCTGAAGCTACTTTGTCCTGAAGCTACTTTGTCCGAAGCTACTTTGTCCGAAGCTACTTTGTTCGAAGCTACTTTGTCCAAGGTCCTTCTAGACCCTATTCTTTTTTATATCAATATTTCCGAAGACATATTCTAGATCCTTGCATTATTCCAGGGTGGTCTTAAATAGGTCCTTGTTCTTGGATAGAATCATTTTTAATTCAAACTTGAATTCTTTTCTGTTTAATTTTTGTTAGATAGCTAATAGTTTTTCTTTTCTTTTTCATTAAATATAGACAAAAACATGGCTTTGGTGCTATTACACAACTACTTCTTGATTTACATTGCCTACAATAACATAAAACAAGTATTTTTTTTTATAGGTTTATTAACATATTATACATTATACATATTGATATTACAAAATAAAATAAAAAGATTGATATGACTAATATCTTACAAAGTTCTGCCTGTAAATGGTTAAATTTTACATTCACAGTTATAAAGCTCTTAGAGTTACATACTTCATTTGGTTCATTTTTATATTCTTAATTGTTTTTGTTTTCACAGACAAATAGAATAATTTTTGATCTGTTCACTTAATGTATATTGTTTTAATTCTTTTCTCCATGAATTCTTATAAAGGTTAGGCCTCTTTGAAAGTAAATGACTCTAACCTTCTAGTGTTTTTTAAGTCAAAGTAAAATTAAATAAATATTATGTAAATAACAGAAACAATTTTGCATCATCAGATCTTTAAAATAATCAAAGCACAAAAACAAACAAAAAACATAATATTTATTTATGATAGATACTTAAGAATTCTGAAAAACATGTCTTTAAAGTTTCATTTAAACTTAAACATAAAATTTATTGTAAAGTTTCCTTCATAAAATTCAAGTTAGTTTTGAATTACATAAGAAATATAATTTAAAGTTTAAATATTGTATTTTCTCTTGAAGATTTGATTTCTTGAAAACTTATTCCAGACTTTAATCTTTCAATTAATCTAAATCAAAAGATTGAAGAATTTATATTTACCAAATCATCTACTTATCAAATATATCTTTCAATTTTAAATATACACTCAAAATTACAAAATAATAATATAATTCTAACAAAATAAGAGAAAATCAACGATGATTTAGTCTAGCAAACAAATAACCATTTTTTTGGACTGAGATCTATTTTTCAGGAGAAAAAGAAATTTATTTCATTTGAAAATCAAAAATTATCAAAAGAAAGAAAAAAAAGTTATACTGGATACCAGAAACAATCATAATAGATGTAAATTAGAAATTTGTACAAAAGATTTGATTTTTTAGTTTTGTTCTAGTCTTTTTTTTCATATTTTTGTTAACTAACCGTACAAAAATTATATTTTGATTAACAGAGAATTTGAATAAAATAAATTATTAGTTAGAGAATATTTTCTAATAATAGTCACAGTTAGTTAACAAAAGTGTCATTTGAAATATTCAAATGTCTTTTTTAGATACGTCAATATGGTATTTCAGGTGAAATATATTTTAACAGAAAATTAGATAACCTTTGGAAGCTGAGATGATAATGACTAAGCTTCCTTTAATTACATTAATTGCCATATCATTAACTTGTAATTGTTCAACCATTCCTTCTTTTTATATTAATTTCTACAAATACATCTCTAGATCACAAATTAATTTTATGATCCAAATTATTGTAAATTTATCAATATAAAAATAAGAATAAGGAGAACATATACTAATTAAAATATATTATAATTGAAATCTTTTTTCGAGCACTCTAAAATTGCCTCTCTTAATGAAGGATGTGTTAAATAAGTATTTTTTTATTGCTTAACTATTGAAAACAAAGTATGTTCATCTCGAAAAAAGATTTGTGTTATACCGGTATTGATTGATAGTACACAATTAATTATGTTACCTTTCATTGAAGAAAAACACAAAAATATGAAACCGTATTTTGCCTATCCTCACTTTTTGAAAAGAGAAAAACAAGGACAAGCAAGATATTTTTGTGTAAATCCCAAAGAAAGCCACGAAATCAATTGTATATTATCAATAGCTTAATTTATAGGGTATATAGCATACTTTTACATATTATGTACATATTTAATACAAATAAAACAATTAATTGTTTTGTGTATTTGAGGATTTCAACATTGTTTCATAAAACAAACAATTACGATTGCAAATGAAGGATTTTTGTTTGTTTAATGATCATAAAACTTATATGATTAAATACTGTACTTTCATCTAGTAAATCTACTGTTAAAAAGTTTTTTAAAAATTTGTATGGCACAATTTGTATTTTTTACAGTAAAAAATGATATTTCAACATTTTTCATGATTATATAAGTGCAGCATTTACTCAGCTCAGCAAATGCTTTTATTTCAATTGTTTTAATAAACTTTAGGTTTTACCAGTCACCCCAAAGCTGACAAACTTAACATAAAAAGTTATGAAACATTAATTTTATAGCAACTGCCGATCCCTTAGTAAAATATATAATATAATGGATTTGAATTTAAGAACATAATAAAATTATCATATAATTAAACAAGTTCAAATGATATTTTTACATTTAGGATAAAACAATCACTATTTTTTTTGAAATATGAATTTTAAGTTTTCTATTTATCTAAAAACATTATTTGAATCTAAAGCAAGGCACGGAATGAACGTCTAAGAAACTCTTTAATATTCAGATAGAGAGGAAAAGAGACATTTTGGGATAGAAAGAAGGAGAAATAGATAAGGGTAAATGGGAAAGAAAGAAAGTGTTTGGTGTGGGGAGGGGAGGAGGGCTGGTGAACAGATAATGTAGATTTCAGATTTGCATGTTTGAATATTCTAAAGGTATTAGGCTCATCTCATTTTACATAATTTATCTGAAAACTTACACAGACACAAATCCACCCAAAGATACACACAGAACCCATCCACCCCTCTCCCCTCCAGAGGGACATATAAACATATCATTTTGTTACACAGTTAGAATTCAATACTTAAGAATCAACAATGAACAATTTTCTGATTATTCAAATACATTGTACTTTAATTTTTAAAGATTTTCCTTGAATTTTTATTCCATTGATATTTAGGAAAGATAGCATTGAGAAATACCTACTTAGTAATACTCAAAAATGGCGATATTAATTTTTTACGACATTGTACTATGCATAATAAAGATTTAAAAAATATATTTAGGAAAAAGTAAACATTTTAAATCGATGCCAAGGAACTTACATGTCTATAACTAGAACCAAATGTAGTATTTTGTATACCAAATATTGTGTAAGGAACGCATCAAATATGAGCGCCTTCCTTGAGTTTAGCCATTAAATTGTCGGAGGGCATCAAGATTCAATTTTTGATAACCCAGAATGTAATATCCTTAAGGTGCCACCAAGTAATATATTATAAGGTTAGAAATTAATTCTTTACTACTTTAAAGTAAATTTGTGCTTCTAACTGTATTATGAAATGATGGAAATTTTTCAAAGCTAATTATATTCCAAAGGCGGAATTTGCAATTTTTTGCTTGTTTTCAAACCTTAGTTTTTTCTCCTGGTTTTGATAGAGGATACTATTACCTATATTTTTCTTTGCATATAGGGAATAATATTAAAAAATAAAATAAAATGAGCTTATAATCTTTTTTCATCGAACAGCTTTTTATGTATTATTGTTAATATATTTTTGATTATTGGTCCAGGTTTTAGGCTATTTTACGATGTTTATAGCTATCCGTTTTAAACAAAATTACCTAGATAGTAAGTTAAAAGCAGCTTAGTCTTATTTTGAATTGATAAACAATAAGCATAGTACAATTGGAAAATAAAAAATCTCTCATCGCCCCTCACAGATTGTGCCAAATTTTATCAACTTAATTTTCAAATAAATGACTTGTGTCAAAAAGTGTGATTTGATTATTTTTGAGATAAATTTTTAAGGGGGAATAAATTGGAGAGGAAAAAAAATAATTTTAAAGAATGATTTTTTATCAATTTTCACTATTTAGTTTTGAACTTTGATTTAATTCGCAGTTAAAAACGTTTATATGTTATTCTGACTTGCAATTTCAGAAAATGATATTATCATAAAAAAATTAGTCATAAAAAAAAGTTAAGCAAACTACTCTCAAATAGCGCATCAACCCAATAGCATATTTACATTTTACAATCTCAGTAACTGTCCAACCAAACAGATGAAAAGACAATCAATAATTATTATTCCAGAGAAGCTTTTCTCTTGCAATGATTGAGTATTTTGCACGCAGTTCGTTTTCTTCTAAATTTTTTTTTGCACATTTCTTAATCATTTTTTCAGCAAACAAACGAGGTTTTAGAAATTAGAGGTTTGAATATTTTACAATCATAAAGCTATTCTATAAGTCTTTGATTTAGTTAACGTCGTCACGCATTAGATTTTAATTTTAATTTGATATTTACAAATATGCCATTTTTCTATTACCTTTTCAAACACACTTTAAACATTTATTTCTGAAAGCTTTTCCAAACAACCATGCCAACTAAAATCCCATACTTTTTTTTCTCACTTTTTACTGTCTTTTACATAAGTTCAGGGATCAAAAGGGATAATGATTAATTGATGTATATCCCCAATGATAATACACATGAATACCCCTTCTGTAGATTACAATTAGTGGTTTAAACATTTAGACACTTAACTTAATAAACAAAATAAAAACTCGATAATAGTCCCCAAAGTTGTTTAGTCAACGAATAAGCAAAGTTGCAAACGTTATACTTTGGAGACCAGTGTAATAAACAGCCCAATGCACCCTTCCTTCCTGCATAAATGTACTCAATGGCAACCATGAAGATTTCAGAAAAAGCATCAAAATAATAAGTTCTTGAAAATCTTTTTCATCATTATATCATTAGAGGATTGAGAAAGAAAGTAAGAGTGATTGTGAGAGAAGGAGAGAGAGAGAGAGAAAGGAGTTTTGGGTGAGGTTTAAATCATATCTATGAATATCTGCAAGAAAATAGATACCATAAAATACAACAGAAAAAAATATAAAAAAAAGCAGTCCACTAAATACCAAAAAGATTACAATAATTCAATAGTATGTAAAATTAATCTACAAAATATACATTTGAATATTTTCAATCATATGGGTTTACCTAACAAACCTAATAAGATTCAATTCGAATTAAATAAAAAAAAATGTGTTATTTTGTAGTGACACCTTGCGGGGATATTGTGCATCAAAAAGAATTTTGAATTATACCTGGAAATTAAATATTCACTTTTGCCAGACATGAAGGGATATGTCAACAGAAAATAATAGATGACCCAAGTAAGATAATTTTGGTACTTGGTTAATTATTTTATTATGGTCGATTCTCTCTTTTAAATAAACTATAATAGTTTTGTTGTTAACCAAAAAAATTTAAAAATCTCTTTATTTGTGAATTTTTCAGATATTTTTCTCCTTTATGCATAAAACATAATTTTCAATTACAGATATGGATTACGTAAGATCACACATTAAAGAGAGTTTTAGTTTAAAAAGGTTGAAAAATTCATAGATTTTTTACTTAAAGGGTATTTTTTTACTGACTGGGGGGAAAGTTAAAAAATATATTAGTGTTAAGGAATTTAAAATAATTATATACATTGATCCTTCTATGAAATGCAGAATTAGCCAACAATAATGTTGCTATAGAAAAAGCAATTTCTTATTTTCTTATTTTTCAGTGATTCTCTAACATTAAAAAGGTAATATCATCCATTCAAAATTTATAAATGATCTGAACTTTTATTGAAAAATAAAAAGTTTTTATAAAAAAAAACTATTAAAACTTACATGTCAAAAATTATTGAAAGAAATAAATACATAAATTTTTATAAGTGACTTGTAGTTTTTTTCTTATTTTTTTTCGCTATTATTTGATTGTAAGCAAAAAATCTAAACATAGAAAATAAATTGAAGAGAGAGAGAGAGAGAGAGAGAGAGAGAGAAAGGAACGAGAATAAGTCAGGGAAAGAGAAAAAAAGAAAAATAAGTAGAGAGTGAGGGAGAGTTGAGATTTAATTGAAAGGAGAAAATGAATTAGAAGAGTTGAGAAATTGAAAATGGAAAACCTAATTTTCTTTTGTGTGTGTTTGTGTTTTTTACTGTCAAATCTTTGCCCTCAAAAATAATGTTTTTAAAACCAGGAATTTAAAGGATACATTCTCTTTTGATTTATGTATAATTATGATTCTCATTAGAGAGATCTTAAACTTCATGCGGACGGATAGTTTAACATTCGTATAATACTACCTAATGCTTTACTAAGGTCAAAAGCAAATCCGAAACATGATCTTAATAAATGCTAAACAATTCTTTTGATTGTTTTGTTATATAAAACATTTTAATGTATTTAAATTTCATTCCTATTAAAATCAAGATTTGGGATACACGTTTATAATAAAGAGCACTCCAGACATTATTTTTATAAAAAGTATCTATACAATGCAATTTTTACATAAAAAAGTAAAAATTGTATAGATAAAGTAAAGATAAAATTTGTGTAACGTGTATTATCAAAATTTACCAAAAGATAAGTTGGTTTGCCCAGTCAGATTCTATAATAAAAGTAATCATATATTGAGTTAATGGACGTTTACTTTCTTGTTTTGTGCTCATTTAAATTCCAATTTCATATGTGATTGTTTCATCTCAAAAATGCATATTATAGAAAATATGTAAATATTGTACATAAAAATTTCATGTATTTTTTAAGTAGCACAGCTACTCTAGAACTAATTAAAATAGTTGTGATGTAACGATTATTAAACCTTACATACTAAATAAAAACATAATTATAACATAAACAGTTTATAAAAAGAGTTTTCAGTAATATAATATTTTTGATTGCTTTTAAATTTTGATTACTATTCACTTATCTTTATTTTTGATAAAAATATTTACAAACATTTCTCTTATGTTTTTTCTTATATGACAAAATTAGAATTGTAAGCTCATAGATTTAAGATGCTAAGTGATGTTGTTTGACCAAATAAGTATCAAAGTACATAATAGATCATTTTAATTCCAGTTTTCATTTTGAGTGATTTTATTTTAAAAATTAAGTTTTGTCTACAATTTTAACCTAAAGAGTTTAAATTGTGAACTTTTTATTCTTATCGATTACAATTATAGCATGCTATTTTGCAATGAGATGCAGAAAAAAAAAGAATATATACATTCTGGTTCTTAGAGGCGAATTCCAAAAATTATCAAGTGAAAACTCTGAAAACTTACAGACTAACATACATCTTGTCACCTAAATCCGCTGTAGAGCCATCAGTGATATCATTAGCATTATCATTGAATCCAATGTTTCCAGTAGTTGCTGCGGCTGCTCCAAGAGATTTGCGCTCTTCCAGGATGATTACCTTTCTGGCGGTCACCTGAAAATCAAAGGTTTTTTGTTGTGTCTATTTTTCAAGAGTATTAGGTACATCCACCAGACAACACAGTCTTTGTGTATGTTAAGGATCATTAACTGGTGAAGATTTTGATACTATCACACATCTGACATAGCAACAATAGGTCCAATACTCAAGTCGGGGATCTAAAGGGATAAGACAATGGCCGATTAATTGCATCCCCAATGATGATGCACAATATTACCCCTTCTGTAGATTACATATTGTGGGTTAAACATTTGGACATTCAACTTTATAAACCAACCAATCAAAAATCAATAAAAGTCCCCAAAGCTGTTGAGTCAACGAATAAGATAACTTTGGGGACTAGTTCATTATTATGCAGGGGTAAAGAAACAAACTATAACAGAGATCGTTTTTTGTTGTATAATTTACCTTATTGCTAGCGACAACGGTCATCTTAGTTCCATTGCTTGTTTGTCCAGATACTGAGGAGGATGTGTACAGGGTGGTGTCGGGGGGAGACGAGGACAGGGGAGAGCACGAGGTGTAGGAGGAGGAAGGGGTGCAGGAGGTGTACACAGGATTGGAGGAGGCCACCACCTCAGCTGGACACAGGTTGGCCTCGGGGATTTCCAGTTCGATTGGCAATAATTTTCCTTCGCTTACCTAAAATTTTATTAAATATCAAATACAAAAAAATACAAAATTGAAGAAAAAAAAAACCAAAGATTTTTTTGTTTCTAAAAAATCAGAGGAGCGTAAGAATTGAAATGACAGGTGACAAAGTCAATTTATTAAAACTATTGGCATGTCTTTCATTCTCACTAAACATTTTCCTCAATTTAAAACAGAGGGTCCACTCTAGTATGGCTTCAAGACCGATTAATAGGGCCGGTTCTTACCAATACTGCAAAATCATGTATAGCATCGTATTTCAGACAATTTTCCACAAATATTTTTTAAAAATCCTAAAATTAATATCAGTTTTGTTATCCCAGGGCTAACAATATTGGGTTTAATCTTATATTTTTTTATTTTAATATCCGCAGAAAGTTGCCATAACACGATGCGATAAATAACTTTTACGCACCTGCGATAATGTTTCAAAATCCTGGCTAAAAGAATCATCATGCTCCATATGTGTTGAGTGATCAGAGGCCTATAGGCAGCAAAGATATATTATTAATTATTATGGTTTTTTAGTCAGTCATATTCAGTGAAAGTAAGAGATTGGAAATTTTCTTCATTTTTATGATTGCTGACAAATTAAATAATCGTTAACCCTAAAAGGTCTGGAAGGGCGTTAAACGCAACATCCCCCTTCTCTTCCCGACTGATATATAAGATTATAAAGGGGTGACAGTAGAAATCATTACATTAATTAGATCTCTGTAAAGCAAAGAATTATTAGTTCATACTTTTCTTAAGGCTTTGCTATTCTAGAATATAATCATCATCGTTGAATCATAAACATCTGGATGCATGTTTATTCATCAAGCTATATGTTAATAATCTTTTCCTGTACTGGTTCTAGTTGACTGAACTCCTTATCTTCACCTGAGAAGCTCATATACTCGTTCAAGGATACCTACAAACATAAAAGATTTTAAATATAGAAAATAATTATATTTCATAACCCACAATATCACCTTATAGTGTCGTAAGTGATAAAGAATATACGTGGATTTTATGAAAGGGAAAAATTGTCTTTAATTTAAGTTGCTAACATCGACAACACTTATTGGTCAGTTCTTTCATACAGTAGGATGGAAGAGATTGGGGTAAAGAGTCGTCATTTTAGCTTGCTACAAATTTTACTTTATCAGAGTACATGATAATCTGGTGTAAGATCCTTGTAATTATGAATCCATTAATAAGCTTTTTAAATTAAGATAAATGACGCTACACTAAAAAAATCAGAAAGGAAAAGTACTAAAATTAGTTAGATATAATATGGAGTAATTTCTCAATTGCAAAAGTTTGTTTTTGCATCACTTTTAAAACTATTTCTATGAACATTTTTCTAGAATACTTGTATTTAAATGTTGAGAGAAAAAAAAGATTTTTTCCATTATATGCAAGCATGTCCGTCAGTCAGTGTTATTGTTGTAGTCGAGTTTAAAGATCGATGTAAGTTTTTAGGTAGTATTAAGTTGTTGGACATAATTCTAACGTTAGAATCAGGCAAAATACATTTAAAATGCATTTAACACTTTAATAAGAGGCAATTTATTATTTAATTTTAAGTACTACATTTATTTGTATGAAGCTAAAGATCTTGGAAATTGCTGGTATGAAGGGGTTTTAATTATCTGGAAAGCCTTATAAATGTCTTTGGGTGGTTTTAGGCTATTTTAGGCTAGAGGCTAGGGGCGAAGGAACAAGTTTTTCAATTCTAAAATTACCTTATCATCCAAAATAGACAGGGGCGCTAGCTCCTCACCCCCTAGGGTGAACATTAACCCAGAAGAGGGAGGGGGAAGGATGAGGGATTTATCATTCAACTGCTGTGGATTGTTAGATACTTGTTGTTGTTGATGTTGGTGGTGGTGCGAATCTGTTGTTAGGTGATGCAGGCTGAAGCTGTTCACTGTTGAATCTAAAAATATCATATTTTAAGTAGAGAAGCAACTCTGTGAAAACTAAATTTTTATCTTTTAACTTTTAAAAACTTTAATTTATTGAGAATTTCAAATATAAGGATTTTACTTACAGGGACTTTGATATTGTTTCTAAATAAATATCATTTTCATTGTAAGGAAAAACTAAAAGTGCCTTTCAGTAGAGCAGTAACAATTTTGTCATTTTTGTTTTAACTTTGAATAAAGTGTATGACAGACAGATAGACATATGGACAGACGGACGTCGTCCTTCTTTGTATTTTCTCAAAATGAGGAAAATCTGATGTCGATGTCCTTTTTGACAATTGCAGTTTTTATTTCCTTTTTACAATCTATGTCTCAGTGATATAGGTAAACAATAAAATATAAGCAAAACAAAATATTATAAAATATTGTGCGGGTTTCTATCTATCTGTTCCAAGGATCAAATACTAAACAATAGTCCAATGTGAATTTTGATTATTTTATTTTTTCATTATAAATCATTAGTTTGTTAGACAAAGAGAGTAAAACAAAAGATTATTCCATTAAAAATAGAGCTCAATCGATTGAGCAGTTAAGCTCCAAACAAACAGATAGATACGTAATACTTTGTATCATATCGATGTTTACAGGTAAAAACTTAGTAGGGGAAATAAGTCACATTATTTTTGTACAGTGGAGAACAATCTTCACCGATAAACTTACTCTAAACCTGCTTATTTGTCGGGCCTTTAATAATTAAACCAAAGTCCCGGTTGTAAAGTGTGGAGATCCAATTTTGTATGTAATTGGAATTGTCTGAAAGTCAGGCTATATATTTTTTCTCTCCCAGATTTATATTTACAAATAAAGGGATAAATAATAATCCTTATTATTAGTAACAGGATGTTTATCTGTGTTTTTTGTACCGATGGATCTTGCTTACTGCTGAACCGATATGCTTCTCTTTTACAAGATAGTTTCTCATAGGCCCTGGAAAGGTTTAAAACTATTTTGGGGGAAGAAAAAAGAAAACAAATTACCCACCTCCAAAAAGTAATCTCAATTTTTTTAAAAGCTGAAATTAAAAAATCTCCCCCTCTCAAAAAAAAAAAAATAGGTTATCAAATTCAACTCCCCAATCCTAGAGGCATCAAGGGGCGTAGCCGCTAGTATATAAATATGTGAAAATCATAATTTATATCATATATTTCTTGTACAACTGTAATTCTGTAATAAAATAGTTTTTAGATATATTTTCTTCTAGGTATGAGCATATAATGGCAGTTAAAATCGAACCGCAAATTTAGACGCCCAGTCTTTAAAAATTTCAAATGGGTATACAAGTATTCTTATTTTCCTACTTTCTTTGAAACTTTTTAACCAGAAACAAAATTGGTTACAGCTTACTTTTTTTGAGTATTCTTCTTAACTTGTTTGATAGAGTGACTTTTACTTTTAGAATTTTTCTTTTGATTAGAAGGTAAATACAAATAGGATTCTACATAGTAAACAATGAAATGATGTAAAAAAGCCTAATAATATTTGAAGAAAAAAAGTTTTACGCTTTTATTATTAAAAATTTTAACATGTAGTCTCGGTTGGCTGTGAGCCCTGTGGAAACGTTGGGTTAAACAAAGTAAGTTAAGGAAAATCTTGGAATCGAACTAAATACTGCTTGGCCACTACAAACACACAAATTTTTTATAGTTTTATTTTTTAAATTTTGTAAATAGCGCTTACCTTTGCTATGAGCACTGATGTTGATATTGCTAGGACTGCTTCTATTGCTGCTGTTACTGAAGC
>LS056746.1:0-11800 GCA_900241095.1 Acartia tonsa
CCCCCCGCCCCCCCCCCCCCCCCCCCCCCCCCCCCCCCCCCCCCCCCCCCCCCCCCCCCCCCCCCCCCCCCGCCCAGTTCTGTTATTTTTGTTCCTTTATTGAATTTCAATCATAATTTAATATAGTATTATCATTTTAAGCCATAGGGAGTTATGAAGAGAAAAAGGGTAGTTATGGGGGAGGGGGGGTAAAATGGATTATAAAAAGTTTTAAAAACTGGGGTATATTAATTTGACAGCTGAAAAAATTTTTTTTAGCAACCATTGATGGTTAGATATTACTCTGGCAAAATATGCCTTTTCCTAAATGATATATTAAATATTTTTTTTAGGTTCCCATATTCAGTGGCATCGAAAAAGAGAACAAGAGATGCAAATGAATTCTTGGACCCTTTGACAGGTACGCATCGTTTATCGAAGTGGGGTCCTAAATTTGATGTGTCTCAATTGATAGCTATACCAACATACTATGCCGACGCAATATCTACATCCCTGGCAACCAGTACCTGGAGTACGTATAAAACCGCTATGAACATGTATTTTCGCTATAAAAATGCGTCCAGGGATCAAAACAAATATTTGCCTATTTCCAAAGAAGACCTGTTACGGTTTACAGTCTTCATGTTCAAAGTAAGGCGTGTAGCCCCGTCCACCATCAAACAGTACTTAACGGCACTCAAATGCCTACATGCCATGACGGATACATCCATGGAGAACTTCGAGTCAACCACTCTCAGATATGTGCTCCTGGGCTACGAGAATCAATACAAAACTATGGTTCAAGAGTCCCAGGACCGCAGGGCCTTTACATATCCCCTACTCAAGCTGTTTGCAGAAACACTGTCCAGAGCAAACCTTCCACCTATCAATGCCCAAAATTTCCTAGCCTGCGCAACCATCGGATTTTTTTCTAGCTGTAGAATGGGTGATCTGATCAGGGACAACTTGGGCACAAACACGGACAGAATATTGACCTGGGAAAAGGTTCAGTTTAAGAACGACAAGGAAATCATAATTTACCTTGCTCATCCTAAACATGCAAAACGGCAGAATGGAGTTATTTGCGATGTTTTCAGCTTCCCCATACCTCTGTACTGCCCCATAGCCAACCTCAAATTACTGGCCAGGATGCAACGGTCCTTGGGTAGAACAGACCCAAAATCACCTTGTTTTACACTGGACAATGGAGAGCTGCTTACCATGAGTAAGATGAACAGCATGCTTAAGAAAATGCTCAACAACTTCATTGATCCGAAATATGGCGCCATATCCTGCCACAGTTTCCGTTCGGCCATCCCATCGATAATGTCCGCCCATCCTACTGTCTTCTCAGAGGAGGAAATTACATTACAAGGGGACTGGCATAGCGAAAGTTACAGACACTACACCCGTCACATGGGTATAGGAAGGAAACGCACCCATCTTAAGGTGGTAGCTACCATCCTGGGCAATGCCATATAAGGTATCCAAGTATAAATATAAAATATGTTGTTCAAAAACTGCCCCCTCGCCCCCCCCCCCTCCCACCGCAGATTAAACCACACTTCCCAATTTTATTATTTCTTACTCCCCCAATTTTACTATTTTCACTTTTGTATAAAATTCTGTTACACATAGATGATTTAAGTGGAAAGCTACTCTATTAGCAGGATAAGGAGGTCTTGTCTCGACATATTTGCATAATATCCAATGAATAAATGGTAAAATTAGATTGTTGCTTTAGAAATTGACAATTTTTTTTGGAAGGTTAAAATAAATTTATGTAATTCTTTGACTTTGGGTTATATTACCAAAAAAACATTACACCTGTTTTTGTTTTATTTTAACAAATTGTTCTTGATTTCAGGTACATGGAAATCGAGTAACCTCAGTGATGAAGAGATCAAGAAGGCTTCCAATGAAGCCACTAATCTGATGCAACACGAGGCTTCTCACAACACTAAAAAAGCACCAACAACTTCAAAAGGAGGATACTGCAACATGTTAGATGCGGTAGAGGATTTTGACAATGATGACAACAGGTCAATTTCAAACTTTTCAACGTCATCGTTACAAGCAAGGAAAGTACTGAAAGACCTGGATCTTAACAAGCCGGAAGGCAACAATACCTTCAAGGTGTTAGAGAAGACAACAACACCCAATTTCAATCTTCGAAACACAGGAATGTATTTTAGGGTTTATTAAAAAATAAAAATCCACATTGTATTCACATGGAATATTTCATAAATCCATTTGTTCATCCTATATATAAAGTTCTAAGCTTTTTGTTTTGTTTTGTAGCAAAGGATCTGGCTAACCACTGAACCGATATGGTTCTCCTGTAGAGGGAAGCTTCATATAGGCCCTAAGATGGTTTTAGGCTATTTTATTTTTACAAATAAGTGTTGGTATGGTTTTAAGCTATTTTTCTGACCTTCTTTATACCTTCGAGTATATAGCCCTAGAAATTTAAGGGCCTCTAGAGGTCTCTAGGGGTGTAGCTGCTAGTAATTAATAAAGTAGTGAAAATATAGTTCAATTAATCTCTCAAATCTTTCATAACCAAGACTATTAGAAAACCTTTGAGACATTTCTATTATAAGGGCTAACAAATTAAGTTTATAAATTTGTATTTTAAATTATTGTTCTTGTAAAAAAAAACTAATCCCTAAATACACAATTACTCAGGGACAATTCCTATAAATGGTTTCAACATGCCAAACAATTTCTATAGCATGACAGCAGGTGAACAGTGGAGATCCATTGTTATCCACTGTAAAATCAGAGACAGCTCCATGATCCTTGATATTCTGGGGTCACCCATCCCCAAAGAAAGCCTGTTGGAAATATTCCCAAACGCCGGCAGGACGAACAAAGTTTTTGAAGACGACACAAGAATCACCATGCCCCTTAGCCAACTAAGGGCATTGGAGGATTCTTTATCCAATGAACGCTCCGAATATGACGTAAGAAAAACCAAACGTCAAATGGACCAAAACAACAAAAGAATCAAGGCTCCAGTGGAGTATGCCGCAACACAAGACAATCTGGAGACGGATGTACACCCAAGACTTCTTCACAATTTTACATTGGTTGACCCAGTGAAAGTGTTCCAAGATATGGCAAGAAATAATGTACAACCGATTCCAACTGATTTGTATCCCCTCCAACACATAAATGGCGGGGGTTGTATAACACTGAAGGGATGGTTCGAGGCTGCAAACCTTGGCTCTACAACAATATCCCTCAAGGACTTCCTACTGAAAAATGCACTCAGGGCAAACAGTGGTGCAAGGCGTGTTACAAGTGGCCAGGACAACGGCACCCACTTTTTGGAATCTGAAATACCCTTGGAAGAAGTCACATGTCTTGGAGACTGCATGGAAGGCTTTTGTATGCTCATGTTAGCTAGAAGTAGGGCCTGCCCAGCGGACTGTTCTATGGAACCTATAAACAGGTTCATATCTGCACATGTATATTTCATCGGGGATACAAAACATAAACCCGATGGTGTGAATCCTGGAGTTTTCTCGGCTGCATTTATTGATCATGTGTTGAAACAAAATGGCTTGAGATACAGCACTAAGATGCCTTTCCTGGTATACACTGAGTTGCATCAAACCTTGGACGAGTTTAAAATGACAATTAAAGGCACCAGAAGCAATGATAACCAACGCCAGGATCACAAACACAATAACAAGCAGAATAACAAGAATACCAGATCCAAAGGCAAGGACGGTAATTCGACTCTGACATGCTTCAGATTTAACAACCCAAAGGGCAATCAGTGTTCAAAATCGGATGGTGAATGCACCGGTAAACACGGAGCAGTCTACCGCCATCTGTGTAACTTCAAGTTCTCAGGCGGTAACACCTGCAACAAGCCACACCCAGTATCACAACATGGTACCAACTTCAAGAAAGAAGATTAGTTTGTATTATGGCATTTCCATCCTTACTTTATTCTCATTTTTTGTTTTAAAACAAGATAAAACTTTGTTTTTTAGTACTGTCGATTAAACATTGTCAGCATAAAGTATCACAGTCAAATTTTCATTCTCCATCTCTTACAAATAGTTAGTAATATTAATTAACTTTTTTTTCTTTTAATTATGGACGTGCCAATAAATTAAAAATAATAAGAGCTTTACAAAAATAAACACCCAAAAAATACCAAACACTTAAATAATGCTTTTGAAAGGTCAATACCATTAACTAGTACCTACCCTTATATGTCAGTTATTTTTGATTTATTGGATACACACCATATTTAACAAATTTATAGTTTAAATATCTTTTCTTTTCAACTATAGCTGATGGAAACTTGTTTCAGTGTATCCTCCTAACTTTGCTTTATGTTGGTTGCTTAACATTTCTATATTTTGGACCAGTCGAACACATGACAGCTGTTTTTAGCTCGAGGATAGTTCGACTTTTTGAAAATTTTAGTTTATATCATTGCTTATGATATACCAGTAATTAATTTTTTTTATTTTTAAAAAAAAACTGAAATAATCTATTTTTTTTATCCTATTAACTTTGTTTTATGTTGGTTGCTTAATTATTTTATATTTTGGACCAGTTGAACACATGACAGCTGATTACAGCTCGAGGATAGTTCGACTTTTAGAAAATTTTAGTTTATCGCATTACCTAAGATAAACCAGTGATTTAAAAAGTACAATATAATATCTATCATTTACGAAAAATTAACTATCATATTGCAGGATTACACAAGTAATAGGATGCCCCTTCTTCCCCCCCCCCCTTTATTTTTATATCCAGTCTAATTTTTGCTCATAAAAGAAAATTAAAAATTAAAAAATTAATTATTACGGAGAATATATCCTACCTATACAAATCCTGCATCTGAAAGTCAGATTTTAGTCTAGTCTTTCAAGACAAGAGCTTACAACATTAAAATGCATTTATCGTGAATCTCAACATTACACCATAACTGTATATTTTTTTTTTTACACAGTTTAGGCACTTAAAAAAAATTTTTTTGTGTCTTTTACCTATTCTGTCCAGATAAGGACAAACTGTTTATAATCATGTCCTTTAGTTTATGACTATCTATGGATACCTTGTTTAAAATCGTGTTTTAAAAGAAAATTAAATTTTATATTTTTTTTTCAGACTTCAGAAATGAGAATAGATCATACAAACCTGGGGTTACCACCCAGGAACTTAGAACATTGGTTCTCTCCAGAGAAATTTTCTGAGACTATTCCAAAACTGGTACCGACTGAGATACCTATTAAAAACACAGAAATACCCAAGCTGGAATGGTACAAAAATGACCCTGGTCATTTATTTTGGGAGAAGTTCCCGAGCATGTCTTTACCTAACCCCAACGACATCAATTCTCCAATAGACTATGATAAACTGAGAGAAAACTACATGAAAGTATATGATAATATGTCTGGGGAAGAAATACAAATGATGGAAAATACTCTCCATAATTTACGATATGGGGCTGATAATATGGTGGATGAAAACCTTCTACCAGGAAATCTATTGATTACTATTAAGTTTTCTACATTATAGGACACAATACCCTTCCATTTAGTTAAATCTCGAGAGTATGTTTGTGTGGTGGTCTAAACAAATTTTTTTTTTTACTTCTATAAGAATACAAGTAGCTTACATTTGTAAATTCGGAACAAACATATTAAATTCACCTTAAGTTGCTATGTTATAAGAATAGTTACATGCATGTTATTTCACGGATGGAACTGATCAAGTTTTTGGTAAAACATAGTGTTTAAAATTTAGGTCTAAAGATTCTTTAAGAAGTTAAAGGTAACTAAACTTGTTGGTATTTTATTTCCTTTTGTATTAGATCCTCTTAATGTAAGCTGTATTCATTAGATTAATACTAAACAGGAATGGAGGCTGAAAACAGTCAGTCTATGGAACATCCATCGGTGGGATCACAGTACACGGACATTCTAGCTACAATGATTAAACAAAAAATGGTTGCCGGCCCATTCTCCTCGCCACCATTTAAGGACTTCAGAAGTAATTCTCTTTTTACAGTACAACAGGAGACAAAACACCGCCCAATCTTAAACCTCTCTTGGCCACCACAAGAAAGTTTTAATGACGCTATTTGTGAAGAGAGGGTTCGGAAAATTGACATGTGTACAATTACACAAGTGGCTGGCTTGATAAAGTCTATCGGGCCTGGGGTTGTGATGTCAAAGATAGACCAGAAGTCGGCTTACAAGAATGTTGGCTCGAAACCTAGCCAATGGCGCTTGGTGGGGTTTAAGTGGTTGGGCAAATACTTTGTAGAATTGAGGCTGGTATTCGGGTCGGGCACCTCGCCAGCTATTTATGATGATTTTAGCGGTTCCTTTACTGCTTTAGTTAGAGCAGAATCTCATACCGACAGACGCTTCATCTTAAGGCAACTGGACGACCAGATCTGTTTAACGCCCTCCCTAGAGCAGAATAAAGCGTTTGTTGATGCTTATCTGAGATTAGCGGCTGAAGTGAATTTGTCATTGGCAGGAACGGAAGACAAGGATAAAACCTTTCTTTTCCAATCCTCTGGAAAAATTTTGGGGGTGATGTTTTGCGGGAAAACCTCTACCTGGCGATTTGATGACCAGAAAATTTTACGGTTTCAACGAATTTTGATGGAAGCTCTTAATAGACCTAGATGCAAATTGCAGTTGTTACAGAGCGTGCTAGGTGTAATGAACACAACCATCCAACTCTGTCCAACACTCAGGGCGTTCAGAACACCCATTCTACATGATTTAACAGCAGCTTACTACTTTTCTCCCACAATTTTGTCAACAAACACAGTAGATTGTTTAAATGGTTGGCTCAAAATGCTATCAGATTTGAAACACTCGTTCCCCATACCTGATTTTGTTTTCACAGCACCAGAGGATGCCCTTTGTGTCATTTCGGACGCAGCTGGACTGAGCCGTACAGAAAATTTTTCTTGTAATATTGGAGTAGGGGCAGCTGCCTTTGTCTCCTCATCGAAAAAGATTTTTATTGCTTGCTCTGAATTCTGGGATACGAATTTCATTAAACATTCATATGACTTGCAGGGAAAATTTATTGGGAACAAGACTACGACCTTGGAGGTCATGGGAACAGCCCTGATTTTATTTCACTGTGCAATATTACTTCCAAACTCCATTGTAAAGATTCAATGTGATAATATAGCAGTTGTTTTTGGATTACTAAATGGAAGATGTAAGGAAGATTCATGGGCATCCATGTTCATCTCAGCCATTCTATTTGTGGTAACAAGTTTGGAATGCAAGATAGTTCCTGAACACTGTCCCCGTCTATCGTCGACTCCTGCGGTCATAGCAGACTTGTTATCCAGGGACGACATAAAAGGAAAGAAAATGGTTAGCAGGCTGCAGGTTCCAGTCACCTCAGGCTGGCCAAGGTCCATGTCGGATTGGATGGTAAACCCTACTTATAATGAAAACTTCAAGCACTCATTTTTGAGAGATTTTAAAGAGAAAATACAAAACCCCTCAGGGAAGCTAGTTTTCGGTCATCTCTTTTCCTAACATGTTTTTTTTTTAGTTTAAAACTTGGGCCCCATTGTCTCGGTAGTGGGGATAAAATTCATTAATTAAAAGGGAGGTTTCAAGTTATTTACTTTTGATTACTGAACATTATTGACCAGCCAAATAACTGTCTAATGAAGGGTCACTTAAGTTGACCGAAAAGGCAGCTATTTCATTTGGCGGTCAAACGAGTCGGACCGGTCAGGGCTATAATTGTTTCTGACCGGCCATTCTTGACTCCTCCCAATTTCAATTAATTTAGGTTAGGATTTATAAAAGTTTGGGATGACCAAAAAACAGCAACTTTTACATTTTAGATCTTTAGACAAGAAGAACAGTGAAAGCCAGGTACGTGCCCCTGGCTGGTTTGGGACTACCCATGCGGTAGTGTCAATCCGAAGGGGGACTACCAGGATTTTACTAGTGACCAATCTAACTATAGTCTTAAATTTAGATTCGTAAATTTATTTATATAATTACTTATTATTTAACTTACTTTCAGATATTTTTATTCTTCATTAAGAGGGATTTAAAGATCGTTTAAAGATAACGATGTCACCTTCAAACGAGGACGGTGGAGGCGGCGGCGATAACGAGGACTGGAAGGCCAGTTACGACAGAGAAGAAGACAGCATTGAAGTGTAAGTATCAATAGGGCAAATTAGATAAGGAATAAATATGGTTCAAAGGCTTTGCCGGCGAACAAAAACAAACCATAACGGCGGTTTTACGCAAACTTTCTGTTTATTGCATTAAAAGACAGCTCAAATTGATAATATACGAAATTAAATTGAAAGGCCAGCTTAAATTATTTGCTTATACTCAAATTGAGTACGACTTAAATGTATAAGTGACGTAGGGTAGGGAAGTGGCTGTTTAAAGTTTTATGTAGATTTAAGATTTTAAATTTAGTCGTAAAGATTTTCCTTTCAATTTGGGTTTGTCAGTTCTACTGTAATGGGTGTTAATATGAGCGGGTTAAACCAAATTCTTTATTTTCTGAAGGGAGGTTATCACCCCAACCTATTTAACTATTAAATACGGTTTTACCCATCCAATCTTTTACCGCTTTGACGGTGGTCGTTGAAAGACAATCTAACTTAAGGGAGGTTGTTTACCCCAACCTAACAAACCCTTAAATTTGGGTTTACCCAACTAATCTTTACCGCTTCGGCGGTTGTCGTTGAACGACAATCTAATTTAAGGGGGGTTGGTTACCACAACCTATTTAAACCCTTAAATTAACTCTTTTTACCGCTTCGGCGGTTGTCGTTCAACGACAATCTAATTTAAGGGGGGTTGGTTACCACAACCTATTTAAACCCTTAAATTAACTCTTTTACCGCTTTGGCGGTTGTCGTTCAACGACAATCTAATTTAAGGGGGGTTGGTTACTACAACCTATTTAAACCCTTAAATTAACTCCTTTACCGCTTCGGCGGTTGTTATTCAACGACAATCTAATTTAAGGGGGGTTGGTTACCACAACCTATTTAAACCCTTAAATTAAATCTTTTACCGCCTCGGTGGTTGTCCTTCAACGACAATCTAATTTAAAGGAGGTTGGTTACCACAACCTATTTAAACCCTTGAATTTGGTTTTACCCAACCACTCTTTTACCCCTTCGACGGTGGTCATTGAACGACAAATTGCTTTCCTTAGAAGTAGCTAGTTACCTAAAGCCTAACTTTCCTCTTAAAATGCACTTGTTGAACAATCAGTATTTTAGTTGCCTATAAATAATATTTTTTTTTCTAAACAAAAGGAAAACGAAATCAAACCTTTCTACGGATGAATTATCTTATCCCTGCCTCTATCACCTGGGAGGAATTCAACCCCCCTTTTCTTCACCCCGTCTCCTTCCCCTTTCATACCCCCCGCCCCCACCCCCATTCTGGCTTTAATTTTTTCCATTTTATTGGAACGAAAAATATAGTTTTTTCAAGCTTTCGTTTTTTAGCATATTTTATAGAGTTCATACCTAACTTAAATTGTTTTGAAAATATACAGTCATTTTCAATCTATTGTTATGAGGAATATAGTTCTTTACAGGCTATATTTCTTAGTTTATCGTATAGAACCCATACCGACCTTAATTGTTTGTATGAAAGTATACAGTTGTTTCTTTATTATTGGAATGAAAAATACCTATAGTTCTTTACAGGCTACATTACTTAGTTTATTGTATAGAGTCCATACCGACCTAAATTGTAAGTATGCAAGTATACAGTTTTTCTTTTTATATTATTTGGATGAAGAATATAGTGCTTTACAGGCTATATTTCTTAGTTTACTCTAAATTGTTAGTATGAAAGTATACAGTTATTTCCAGGTTATTGGAATGAAGAATTTAGTTCTTATACAGGCTATATTTCTTAGTTTAATGTGTAGAATTCATACCTAACCTAATTGGGTATGAAAGTATACAGTTATCTCTATATTATTGGAATAAAGAATATAGCTCTTTACAGACTATTTTTCTTAGTATATTGTATTAAGTCAATACCAAACTTAATGGTTGGTATTAAAGTATACTGTTATTTCTATATTATTCTAATAAGGAATATAGTTCTCTGCAGGCTATTGTTCGAGGTATAATATATAGAGTTCGTACTAAACTTATTTGCTGGTATGAAAATATACAGCTATTTCTAAGTGATTGTATAGAGTGGTACCTAACATTTTCTTGGTATGATTTATACAGGTTTTTTTTTCTTCTCTTCATATTATTTGATTAAAGGATATAGTTCTTTGCAGGCTATATTTCTTAGTTTAGCTTATTGAGTTTGTACCCATAAAGTTGTTGTAACGATATGTACAATTAATATATTATGAGTTTAAAATAATTAAAATACTAGGTATTTTGTGTTCAGTGGTCATAGTATACTGATAACTAACAGGTTATATAATATTATATTATATGTTACTAGCGGCTTTGCCCCTAGAAGACTCTATGGGTACTTAAGAAGAGAGAGATACCCTCCACTTAAAGTACTTAAAAACCTTCTCTCGACCAATAAGAAGCTTCACTGTAAAGTAGAACCATGATTGTTCATCGGTTAGCGAGATCCTTTGGGACAGACAAAAAACGCTTACTACTTTATATTATAGGATATAGCTAATATATTTTGCTAGTCCATTTACATTATTTATACTAATGTAAAATTTTCTTGTTCAGATTTGACAAGATCTGGAGGATGTCCGAAGGAGACTATTCCAAGTATGAAGCTCCACTTCATCAACATACTGACTGGATTTCGATCATGAGGATCAATACCACTAATGTGAATGGTATGTTTGACTTGGTCGTTTTGGTGAGGAACTAAAAGAATTAAGGTGTGATCCTGCACTAATATTAGGACAACCCAAAATTGTACTCCAGGACTCTTGTCTTTTACACATAAACAACAATCACAAAAAGGAAAAAAGGGAAGGTTGGGGGTTTGAAGCAAATTAGTATTAAAGGAGAGGGAGTTATCAAAAAGTTTTTTTTGTTGTTGTTTGTAAGTGGGGGTTGGCCTTGAGTGGGTTAAAACTGTAGTTATGATTAGGTGGGTGGTTCATTGATTGTTAACATTGGGTGATTAATTTATGTCGGATAATGTGTAATAGAAACACAAGTTATTAAGACAAATATTAAATACATTGCATTTCAAGTCTGTATTATTCTTATTATAAAGTCACACAATCCTATAGCCTATAGGAATATTTTCAAAATATTTAAGAATGTTTTTCTCCAAATATAGAAAATGCTGTTAGATTCAAACACTCATAGCCAGAATTTTCTAAGAATCATGATACCTACGGAAAATGTGTTCCAACACAGCTTAAATAAGCTGCTATAAGATAATTCTTAAATCCATGCCTTATCAAGTGTTAAATTGATCTAATAAAAAGAAACCTGCAAATATCTTCTCCAAAGGACAACTGTAAACTCCTTTTTATATTGTTTCTTTCATACCGTCAGACACTCACATCTATCCAATAATAGAGCAACTGCAATTGTAGATATTTAAGGCCATTAAGAAACTATTTACACCTTATAGATTTAGAATTTAGATCTTAACATTGTGAGCTATTTACAGCTTAAAAGTTGTTAGATTTTGAATTAAATCCCCCATTAATCAAATTAGCAAACTATTGTATGTTTGATGACAAAATTTTCAGTAATTTATTGAGTAAAAGAACCATATTAAGAATTGGGGGGGGGGGGGGGGGGGGGGGGGGGGGGGGGGGGGGGGGGGGGGGGGGGGGGGGGGGGGGGGGGGGG
>LS056747.1:0-11799 GCA_900241095.1 Acartia tonsa
AGCTATCTATCTCGGACGGACGTACGGACGGACGGACGTACGGACCGACCCTAATTATAGAAAAGCTTCGCTTTTAATAAAAAATTTTGTAAATTCCATTTTGTTTCAGTTTAAAGAATATCCCCCCACCCCACTGCTTTTGTTATGTGTATGATAGTGTGTAACTCTCAGGGAGAACGGGGAGGACCAATGTACGGTAAATTATGCTGGTTCCCAAAGTTTTGTAAAAATTTTTTTTTCTCTTTAATTTTGACCTTTAAACAATGGTTAAATTTATTAATCTTAATTGGTTAGTTCTAACTTAACCAACAATTTCAATCTAAAAGAAAACCAATTTTGTTTATCATCATTTGAGCTGTTCATCAATTTATTGTCCATTTACTTATCCCTTTCAATTCCTGATCAATCTTAATTTCTTTAAGGACAATACAAAATTTCGAAGGATAACAATAGACGCATTGTTAGTTTTAGAATGAGCAAATCCATACTCTTATGCATACCTACTCTATAACTAATGCATGTCCGTTCAAAGATCTTTGACTAAACATGTATAAAACAAAATAAATAAAGAATGATTCACTTTCTGGATGAGTAAAGTCTAAAGATAACTCTAATATCTAGTAAAGAAAACTCTAATATCCCGTAAAGATAACTCTAATATCTAGTAAAGATAATTATAATATACAGAAAAATAACTCTAATATCTTGTAAAGATTACTCTAATATATAGTAAAGATAACACACTTTAATTGTTTAAAGACAATACAAGATTTATTAATTGATTTTCATTTATTTTATTATACAAAGCGTACTTTTTGCAGTGATATTACCTCCTGTCTGGAAATTTAGAGTTTAAAAAAGAGCTTCCCTTAAAAGCAAACAAAAGTAGGGTGGTTTTAGGCTATTATCCTCCAATCCCCTATAGGTTAGGGGTGCAGCAACTAGTAAATATTATAATTTAAATGTTTTTTTCCTTCTGTCTTTTAGATTGTGTACTTCGTCTCCATAATCTTCTATACCTAGAATAGATAGATAAGGATAGATAGATAGCAGGATAGTAAGTTAGTTAGAAGAAAATAAATTGATTAAAAGATAGAAAAATAAATAAATGAGAATAGAATTAAATTAATGGATGTACAAATTAATTTATCTGATAATTAGAAAAATGAATAAATAGTTAGATAAACATTTATTGTAGATAGATTACAAGATACATAAATAGACAATTTAGTGTATAATTAATTAGATAAATAGAGAGATAAATGGATAGATAAACAACTAGATAGATAGATAAATTAAAAGATAGATAGATAAACTTACCTACAACCGTATTAACAGAGCCAGTAGAGCTATCAGAATCATTAGATCCTCGTGACGTCAAACTCATTTCAGAACAGCTACAATCAGTCTAAAAAACGAATTGTAATGACCGTCTTAGCGGCTACGCTCCTAGCATTTAGGGGTATGTATTTGAAGGGGTAAAGAGGAGTGAGAAAAAAGCTGTAATCTGTAGAAATAGCCCAAAACCATCGCAGCTTATCAATGTAAAGCTTACTTAAAATCTAGAACCCAATCGGTTAAGTAGTTATTGATATCTTAAGCTTAAAACCAAAAAACCTTACTCTAGATACTTATAACATCAAAGACCAATTCCTTAGTCGCATGATAATGGCATCTTTGCCCTGACTGTTTAAAAGCCAGGGCAATAACTTAATTTACCTATGGTTCACAGGTATCTGAAGATACAGTTTTAGATTGTTATCCTCATCAAACAGATGTAAAAGTTGCATCAAGTACTACTTTAGAATTCTCAAAAAAGGCATCACTAACCACTACTTAATAATCTTTGAAAATCTTTAAATAACATCTTCCTAGAAACTATAAGAAGCTTCAATGTAAAGAATAACGATATCGGTCCAGCAGTTAGTGAGAACCGTCGGTACATACAGACAGACCGACAGATAGACTAACGGACATCCTACTACTTTTTATATAAGGAGTATAGAGATGTTTGAAAATATAGATTGCCTTGTTGTCAAGTAGTGAAGGATACGGTTTACATTTATGATACAATTTTATAATAGATAAAGCAAATGTCACCTGTTGGCATGTATGGCAGGTTTGGCAAGAACAACTGTCCCAATCTGATTCCTATACAAAATAAATAATTATCTGTTGGTCTATCTGTCTGTAGTGTATATCTATCTGTCTGTCTGTCTGTTTATCTGTATATCTGCCTATATATCTTACTGTATGTATGTCTGCATTGTTTGTAAGTATGTAAATAAAGTTCATAAGGTTGTGCATGTACATCTGTCCCAATCTGATTCCTATACAATATATGTATTTGTATGTCTGTCTATCTGTCTGAATGTATGTCTGTATTGATTGTAATTATATGTAAATACAGTATGATAGGTTTGACAGGAGCACCTGTCCTAACCTGATTGATACATAAAATAAATATTTATCTAACTTACCAAATCATCATGTTCATAATGGTTAGTATGATGATCTCTGATAGCCTCCTTATTTCTGGCATCTTTCATAACCATTTCCTAACACCACGGACATTATTTTTAATTGAAAAGGAAACTAACCCCCCCTTACTTTTGTTTTTTTTTTCAAAGGAGGAGGGATCTGTGCTCGACTAAGACACCATTTTGAGAGAAAGCTTTGTGACCTTTTTATAAAATAATAATGAACCGTTCCTGTCGTCCTCTAAAGGATCCCTCCTTGCTATTACCGCTGCCGCCACCCGACTTTGGAATGCCCACTGGCAGCTGCTTCTGACCGCTCTGGTGGTGGCTGCGTTGGGATTCCGCGGCCGAGGATTTTAACGATGCCCGCGAAATTCGCTCCAGTTCTTGCTCAAGATTTTGCTGTCTGCAATGAATAGATACTTAATAAAAGAATTGTCCTAATAACTTCAAACCTTCCAGAATTTGCCTTTTAATCAGCTTAAAATTAGTAATAGAATTGAGGGATATTTTTTCTGAGGTGGACATATTTTGCCTTATTACTTTCCACCAGTCAAAATCTATTGTTATTAAAATAATTGGTACTTTCCCTCAAAGCTATCTATTGGCCACCGAAACTCCCTTATCCCTGTTTCAAAGAAAACATAATACTAACCCCAATAGGTCTACACATTTTCATAATTAAACTAACCTAACTAAACATCTTTTAAATTTTTTTATTAATTATTTGATTTAAGTATTCTTTCCTGCTTTTCCAAGCTCTTATACTCGGTTGTTGGCTGAGAGATGGACCAGTTTTATTAATAATATTCTTGGAGGGAAGTGGAGGGTTGTTTGTCTTGGAGGATTTGTCACTGCTGCCACTGCTTTTACCAGATCCATTACTTCTGTGACTGTTTCCTATTATAGATAAATAATAGACATATATTATTAAAGGAAACTCAACCATCTTTACCCCATCCCCTTTGAACCTACTGAATGAACGAAATGACCAATAAATGAGTTATATGTTACCAATCTGAAAATTTTCCCCTGACATAATATCGACGTATATTCTATATCCATTAAATAGATAAATACTTCAAATTTTTTTTTAAAGATCAACTTATTACATAAATCCCCATGATCGTATTGTAACATTCGCTAGTTGTCCGGTTTATTATATTATAATGATTTTTATTTCGTTGTCATTCGTAGAAAATTGTCCATAATACGATGTGATAAATTTCAGTATGGCTACGAAATGGTTCTACTACAGCGGATATTAATCGGTTTCAATGCCATGCTTGAATGAAACTTACCTGAATATTTATTATTCTGTCCAGTTTTTACTGTACTGGCGTCGGAATCTGAATCCTGGGATTGGGAGCCGGTAGAAGCAGCACTTAGAGCCTCTGAAATAGATATTAGATATATAATTAAAAGGGAGGGAAGGGAAATTGAACTTTAAATATCAAAGTAAAGAATAGAGGGGGTAGGGGTTAAATAACTGTATGTTCACGGGGTAGGGACGCTGTGCTGACTTTCAATTGGGTGTTTGAGCATCAGCCAATGGCGTCTGAAATACAAATAATGCCAAGTCGCTAAAAAAGAGAAGAAAGCAATATGCTAGCAGACAAAAAAGATCCCACACCCCTACAATTAAGTCTCAGTTTTACATCTATAATTATACATTTATGGTTTACATTCCATTTTAATCGTGTTATCTTTTTTGTTGGCCCAAAACTTGAAGGGAATTTATTGTATCTTTAACCTTTAAAGAAAATATATTTTAAAAAAGATAAATAAAAAAATAAAAAACCGTTTTAATTTGCATTAACATGTAAAAATACAAAATTTAGTAAGGGCAAAAATTGTATATTTGACAAGAATGTTAATTCTTATTTTGTAAGGTCTTGTGCCAAAATGTAAAAATTTTAGAGATTGGAATAAACATACAAAAATACCATCCAATTATTATTTTTTCAGTATGGCTGGATTAGAACGAGTTCTCAGCAATACTGAAAAATCACGTATAGCATCGTATTACAGACAATTTTCCACGAATATCAAAATAAAAATCTTAAAATTAACACCAGTTATTTTGCCATCAGTCCCTCGGGGCTAACAAAACAGGTTTTAATCTTATAATTTTTAATTTTATTATCCGCAAAAAGCTGTCTTATGATGAATATTCTTATAAATATAAATCCTTTATCTTTTATTAAAAGCCAAAACATAGAACAAAACATCTAATTAGTTTCTCTAACTGTTCCCGCCCACGACAGACATTTCACAAAAATATTAATAGGTGCTTATGTTCTACAGCTAGTATTTACCACGTAAGGCGTGTACTAAAAAGTTTAGGATACCTTACTTTGTCTTATGTATGTCCGTTTGTATGTCTGAATGTAATGCATGATTATAGTGCAAATAAATATGATGTTTATAAAAGAAATATTGTGACTATTATAATTAGATCTAATTTGAAAATTTGTCCTTAGTTTACAAAATATGAAGAAAAAGCCTGGGATCTAAGGGGATAATGGCCGATTTATTTATGTACATCCCAAGTGTTGACTTATAAATTTACCCCTCATGCGTTCTACAATCAGTGGTTGATACGTTTAGACACTAAATTAACTTAATATACCAACCAATGAAAATTTTAAAAAGTCCCTAAAGATGTTAAGCCAACGAATAAGAATGGTTGTTATAAAACTTTGGTTACTATTGTAATAAACAGCTTAATGTCCCCTGAGAAAAAGAGCAATTTCTTATTTGCGAGGCTACCTCATGACTTACTTTGTCGGTAAAAAAGGTCCCAACAGGCACTGAAAGTGCTATTCTTCGATCCAATTTTTAGTGTTTTACTTTCTTGTTTTTAAGAATGGATCAGCTATTTCTAAAAATTTGTTTATTTGTTTGACCTCCCAAATATAAATTACAAGGCTCATAACTTGAACAAAGCATTACAACAGTGTATGACTAATTAGTAGTGCTTTTAAACAAGCAAATTTTCCCAAACATTAAAATAGCATTACTTAATATAAGAAATTACTAGATAGTTCATTGTTGGAATATTTAAATTATTATGTTTAAAATAATAGGGGAAAATATTTTATAGTACATCCCTCTGATGATATATTTTATGTAGTATACTTAATACATATAAGAAAAATCATGATTTTTGTTTCTCTATGATCAATAATATCTTGTAAATTGCTAGATCGAAATCTCATTTTTTTTTATTTATTTTGGTCTAGTGGTGGTTTTAAGCTATTCGAGGGAAGACTTTGACTCTTCCCCCATAAAACCTCCTCCGAAAAACAATTAGTTGTCAACCAGCCTATCAAGTTTCTGTGGAAACATTTTGTAAATTAAAATAAAATATGGACATAATTTTATCAAACAGAAAGGTCATTACTATATTTTTTGAAATATATTATTGTACTATTTATATTATTCTCATAAATTGTTTTAAACTATTTATGCAATGATTACAGAAAACCTTTCATTTTTTATCATTAAAATCTAACTATATAAAACAAGTATTTATTAGAAATAAATATAGAACTATAGACTAAAATTCTATTTTTGATACTTTATTCAAAAAACTCTAAATCACAAACAATCACCCTATTAAGTCTTTAACACATACATTGTGCTGCGTTTAGATGTAATTGTCCTTGTTGTGTGATGTTTCATTTACTCCAAGGAGGGAGGGGACATTGGGCTGTTTATTACACTAGTCCCAAAAGTGTAATAAAACGTTTTTTTTGGCTGAACAATCTTTGGGACTTTGATCGAATTTGATTTGTTGGTTCATTTAGTTGAGTGTTCGAAGGTTTTCACCACCAATTGTAATCTAATTTGTGTATCGTCATTGGGGATGTACACCAACTAATTGGCCATTGTCTTTTCCCTGCATTTATTCCCTATAAAAGTACTTCAATTTGATTGCGAGAAAAAGATACAAGAAAACATCAAATGCAACCGATTTTATTTCAAATTAAAATAAATATTTGGGTATACAAAGAAAATTACAAATACAAATATATCTTAGTAGCGAAGCTTATCCATAAGAAAGGTCTGTTTATACGTCTGCGTTAGGTAAATATCATCGTTATTTGCGATTTCTAAAAATTCTATCACATTGAATGCTTTAATTTTATCAAAGTCTTTGATTTAACTATCTGATTTAAGAAACAGTAATATAAATCAAGTAAAAGTCACTATTCATATATTCATATGGACGTACGGTCAAATTGACTTACGTAGAGTAGTTTCCCTACTTAAAAAAATATTGATACACCTACTCTTAGCAAATAAAGATTTGGCATATTTTACAATTTATAGCTACTCATTATATCATTCTTTCTTTATCATCTATCCATCTATTTATCTATTTTCCTATCTATCTATCTATAGATTTAAATCTTCTTTTGTGTAGTTGGCTTACTCTCTAAATGTACATATTTTTATCTATCTATCTAACAACCTACCTTAAAACAAGGATGACAACATCCATAAAAGCGAAGCTCTGAAACGATATGACAGACGAACATTGACTTTTGTTGAGTGTCAGAACTGAATATACAAAATATGAAAATATAAGGTTTGACAAAATTATACGTAAATTTGTTGCAAAACTTCTTAAATACAGAATTCTGTTTAAGGACATACTGACATTTTTAATACTTGATTATAGAAATGCTCCGCTCATATTATTGTACCTTATTGTAATAGGAATCAGTAATCCAAAAATCAGATCAATCGAATGATTTTATCACATAAAAAATTGTTATTAAAAAAGTAAAAAAATTAACATGTTCAAAATTGACGTACGGACATTCTGATAACCCTATCTATATAAAAGCTTCGCTTTTAAAAAGTAAATTAAAAAACAGTTTAAATTATACAAATATACTATATTTATCTATCTATCTATCTATCTATCTATCTATCTAAGAACCTACCTATAGATTTAACTTGTAGTAGCTCTACTCTAGAAATATACATCTTTATATCTATCTATCTATATATATCTAACTATTTATCTATCTATATATCTAAGAACCTACCTATAGATTTAACTTGTATCTTATGTAGTAGCTCTACTCTAGAAATATACATCTGTTCCACGGGTTCAACCTAAATATGTAAATTTCTTTGAATCAAATATTTGTAAAAAGTCAATAAAAATCAATATCTAATTATATATTTCATAAAGAAATTATGTGCATCTACTTTGTTGGACCACCGACCTTCCTCTATAATATTATCAGTGTAGGGGCCTTTTAACCTTTACTTAACCTAGCCTAATCTATATGAGACATAAGCTAAAGCCACTAAAGTCATAGAGGACTAAAGGGGCACCTATAGAAAGGAGAGGGAGAGGGCGTACACTCAACTTTTATTTTAGTTTCTAAAATAATTTTTTTAGGGGTATCATTATTTTCTAGTAGGTATTTCTCTTGTAAGGGTGGTGGTTGATGTTATCCTCCACTAAAATAGTTATAAACCTTTATTGGCCCCATGAGAAGCTTTATTGTAAATGTGAAAATTATATTAATTCAGCGGTTAGCGAGATCCTTCAGTACACACATCCTAATACTTTTATAAAAGGATAATATTTTAGTTAATTCTTACTAACCTGTGAGTTAGCTTTGTTGATGATACTGCTAGCCCTACTCGACCAAGAATCATGAACTTTTCTATTCGGAGCCTAAATTAACAATTGATAATTATTAATGGATATAGAATACGTGGATAGTGTATGCGATTCTCGCATACACTGATAATATACTAATTCCAGCTAGCTACTATAACGTTACCTCAATTCACCCCCTTTACCCAATCTACTACTGCAGAAACGAACTGATCAATAAATGAGGACCATTGTAGCTATCTTAATTGACATAATTTTTCCAGACATATAATCCATATATTCTATATTCATTAACTTATTGAAGAACCTACTTTTATAAAGCAGATAAAAATGGTAGAAATAGGTATACAGACACAGGAAAAGATAGATAACTGTAGAGAAAAAGACAGAAAAAAGTATACTATGGAACATTGGGCTGTAAATTATACCGGTCCCCTACTTTACAACTGTTATCATGATTGGCTCGTTCAAACTTCTGGTAGGTAAGCATATACAAAAATATTTTCGCCTTTTAATTAATAAATTTACCTTTTCTAATTGTTTTTCTTCGAATTTTGGATTTTCAAATATTTTCATATTTTTGAGAAGTCCCACTCTTGAAACATAGTTACTCTCTGGATCCTGTAATTCATAAATATTTTATATATTTCTGAGAAGTCCCACTCTTGAAACATGATTACTCTTTGATCCTATAATTTATAAATATTTTTATATTTTTGGGGAGGTCTCACTCTTGAAACATAGTTACTCTCTGATTCCTATAATTTATCAATATTTTTTAAGAAGTCCTACTCTTAAAACATAGTTACTCTCTGGATCCTATAATTTATCAATATTTTTAAGAAGTCCTACTCTTGAACCATAGTTTGAAACATGATTACTCTCTGGATCCTATAATCCATAAATATTTCTATATATTTAAGAAGTCCCACTCTTGAAACATAGTTACTCTCTGGATCCTATAATTCATAAATATTTTATATATTTCTAAGAAGTCCAACTCTTGAAACATGATTACTGTTTGATCCTATAATTTATAAATATTTTCATATTTTTGAGAAGTCCCACTCTTGTAACATAGTTACTCTCTGGATCCTATAGTTCATAAATATTTTCATAATTTAAATAAGATCCATTCTTGAAAATTAATATCACTTTAGACTTAGTATATGAAGTAGTGTTATTGTATGCTGCAAAATATCTCATAAATTGCTAGAACAATTATGTTTAAAATATTACCTTCATAATGCTGCTAGCTCTACTAGACCAAGAGTCATGCTTAGAGTTTCCCTTTCCAGATTTTCCCGCGCTTGAAGAAGGTGACGACATTTGTTGTTTTCCACCGTTGCGCGGCAATTCCTCACCCCCTTAAAATGAAGTTATTCTTTGAAATAAAATCATCATAATTGAGACAGTATGTATTATTTTACTTTTAAAAAAAGTTATTCTTTGAAATAAAATCATTATAATTGAGACAGTATGTATTATTTTACTCAATATCACACAATAGCAAACAATGAGTAATCCTGTTGTAAAAAATAGAAAGTTTTTTGGATTGTTTCTTAAGATCTCAGTAACAACTAAAAAGGTTAAGCTTTTATTAACATAGTTTTATCATGGGACCTTGGATTGTTTTAAGTTCTTTTGTGCCCACTTTATATCCTTCAAAAAAAGAGCCCCTAGATGCTCTTGACTGGCTTTAAAATGTTTACTAACCTGTAGGGGACATTGACACTTTAGAGAATTTTGTTGAACTTTTTGAGTTGGTTGGGGAAGCTTTTTTGTCATAGATGTTGTCAATTATTTGGGTTCTGGATTTTACAATATTGTTACAATTTTAGTAACGAAGTTACTACACATTCATCTTGGACAGTGGACATGTTTAGGGATAAGATAATAGCCGATTAACTGATGTACATCCCCAATGATTATACACAAAATTACCCATTTTGTAAATTATAATTAGTGGTTGAAAGTTGAAAAGTTTGGACAATCAAATAAATATAATAAAGCTTTTGGGGACTAGTGTAATACACAACCCAATATTTTCTTCCTTCCTGAGACATGTTTCTAATAATCTAACTCAATACTCTATCTATATTACATTCTACTTGGTCAGTATTACTCTTCTATCTAAAAAAAAATAAGCCCTCATAAAAAATCTGAGGGGAGGGTTCACCATAACCTTTTGTGGCGAATCCCCCAGAGTCTTTGGGTGTAATTTTTAACTATCCTATTATATAAAATAGTAAGTTTTTTTTGTCTGTAGGAAAGGTTCTCGCTAACCACTCAACCGATATGGTTCTCCTTTACATTGAAGTTACTTATAGGTCTAGGGAAGGTTTTTAACTATTTTGGGAAAAGTACCACCACCCTCCCAAGAGAAATCGCCACAAGAAAAATTACCCGCCACCAATCAAATTCTTTTTAACTTTTACTTTTCAAAACTAAAATGAAAATGGGATGTGTCGAATTCCACTAACCACCTCAGGTGCCACTAGAGGCCTCTAAGGGCGTAGCCGCTAGTTTAAAAATAATGTAACAATATATCCCTAGAAAGATAAGTATCTTGTCTGCTAATGAAGCTGGCATCAGAAACATTGCCATCAGTCTCCATGTCAGTGGCTGAGTCTTCTTCACCATGATCACCATGCTCATGGTCCTGCTCGTGATCATCTTCACCATAATTGCCCTAGATCAAACAATTTTATTTTCATGGGAAAGACCGATGGCATCAAAATTTAAAGTGTTTAATGACTCAACAATTTACATTTCTTGTTAACCGTGCAAATATTGTAATCAATGGCTTAGGGTTGTTTTTCTTTTTTCCTTGATAATCCTTCCGCGGATATTAACATAAAAAATATAAATTAAAACCAGTTTAAAACTAGAATTAATATTATGATTTTATTTTAGTATTCGTGAAAAATTGTCTGTAAAACTATGATATACATAATTTTTCAATATAGCTGAGAACCGGATCATATCTATTTGGAAGCCATACTAGAAATAGTTTACCTGTTCATTTTCAACTTTTGGCATTAGATGAACAATTCCAAATTTCTGACTCAAATATCTGGCGTTCGCCTAAAAAAAAATTATATGATAAGTTAATTAAACTATATTGTAAATTTCCAATGCTGAAAATAGAAATTACCCTTCCTATAGATTTAAATTCTTA
This sequence comes from Acartia tonsa, assembly GCA_900241095.1. Classification (NCBI taxonomy): domain Eukaryota; kingdom Metazoa; phylum Arthropoda; class Copepoda; order Calanoida; family Acartiidae; genus Acartia; species Acartia tonsa. The sequence goes on from LS056747.1 coordinate 11,312, forward strand.
GTTAATTGAAAACTAAAATTTTGTACTACCAAAGTGAGATTTAATAAAAATACCCCCAAAAAGTTTTAGGACAAATAAGAGAACATGCTTTTTAAAACTTTGGGTACCAGTATAATTTCCAGTCCAATGGCCCCTACCTTCCTGAAAAATAACAAGGTATTAGTATTTCTGACAGACCATCTTACTTTGTACATTATATACTGGATGCCTATTAGTATAAGAAATCTTCACAAAAAATTAGCCGTTTATCTTGAATAGCAACCGCTAAAATAACATTTCCAACATAGCGTTACATACGGACAGACAAACAGAGTTAGTTATAGAGTAGCTTCTCTACTAAAAAGCATAACTGCATTTCAGTAATTTCCTCCAATGAGTTACATACGGACAGACAAACAGAGTGAACTATAAAGTAGAATCGCTACTAAAAATCCTACCTGCATTTCAGCAATCTTCTCTAGAATTTGTTCATGGGTGAGATATGAGAA
>LS056748.1:0-11796 GCA_900241095.1 Acartia tonsa
CTTTGAGAACTGAGCTCCATGTGAAATCATTTTCAGATGTCACCATCTCCTGATGGATCTTCTCAGTATACTCTGGTTAAAAAGACATTCCTTCATTTTCTTTTTTTATATTTCAGCATTATGAAAGAATTGTGAAAATAATGTTATTGAAAACAAGGATAACAAAATTCGTTCAAAAGCTCTAAAATATACTATTCTACAGATGATTAGGATAATTATATCATACAAAAAATTGTTGTCAAAAAAGTTAAATATCAACATGTTTTAAACATTCTGGTAATTGTTATAGATTTGCTTAGTTTCCTAACTCGTACTTAACTGTCATATAAATCATCTTGCAAATTAAAATTGATAGAAAAATATATAATACGACCAAGTTTTCTTTCAATTACACTTAGTGCAAGACTTTATCTAAAAGTCCTTTCGCTATTCATATTAATGTTGGCACCTATCAATGCAAGAAGAGAGGGGACATTGGTTTCTAAATTATTGTAGTACTCAAACATATTCTCTTATGTGTTGCTGAAAAATTGAGTACTTTTTATTAAATCTTGACGATTGGTTCAAACTAGCAGTGTTTAGACTTATCAACCAATAACTTAATCTAAAGGGTAATTTTGTTTATCTTATCTTTTTAAAGACTTATACTTACAATCCAACTAGTACTAATAGCTGATTTTTATTCTGGGAAATATATATAAATGAAAGAATTTCCTTTGAAGTAAAGCTGTTGAATAAGCATTGATTTTATGGTGCAACGTCCAGCTTCAGTTAGATTAGGTTCCTGATTCAAAAATAGATTTTATGAATAGATAAATAAGCGTATCACATAACATTGGACCATAAAAAAACTTTTGACATTATAGAATAGATTAGGTTAGGTTAATTAAAGGTTAAAAGAGCCCCGCAGGGCCTCGCAGTGTAAAAGCCCTGCCATGGCTAGAAATGTTTTTTTTTCTTCAAAAATTATTATAAGGGGGAGGGAGGTTACAATGGTCAAGAAATAATTATATAGTATGAGAAATAACATTGAACATTTTTAGACATTAAAATTGTTTTCATGGGGTCATTGAAATACAATCAAACATACAAATTTTTATCTACTCTGTGAAATCTATTCCTTTAGGTTTTGAATAAGTAACTCAACATCATTTAGAAGTTTCATATTTTGTTCCTGTTTTTTTAAAACAATGTTTATATAATCCTGCAAAATATATGCAGTCGCTGCATGACTTGTAAAATCTTGGAAATGCCTTAACCTAAGGCGAGATAAAAATAATACCGTCTATGAGATTAACCAAACTTTACTAATTATTTCCAGTTTTTTCCTCTTTTATAAATACTTAAATATTGCAATAATGTGTTAATGAAAAAGGGAGGAGGTAAAAACATAAGGGAAATTCTAAACATTACAGGCAGACATGAAATCTTAAAGGGCACCTTTACATAAATTAACAGACTTTGTAATGGAAGCAGAAAATGCTGATATTGTGACAAGGAAAAAAATGTCGTCAATTAAGCTTGCTAACCTAGAACTCGTTTATTGGTCACTTCGTTCATCCAGTACTAGTAGGAGGGGAGGGAGAGGGATTATTATTTTAGAAAGCTACATGTTTCACTTTATTAGAGAAAATGAAAATTTTGCGTAAGATCCAAGTAATAATATATCCATTGGTATTGTGTTATAAACATTAAATATTCCTTAAGTGCTTGTTCTCCACCCTTGATTGCCTCTTGAATGTCAAGTGTCCACAGCAGATGATATACTGTCAATACAACCTACAAAATCCGCGGCATTAGTTTAATTGGAAATGTGTCACCTTGCGTTTGGGGAGGTGTTCCGGTTTGAGTCGGGACTCTTGATTCATACTAGAGAAATTAAAAATGTTACCTACTGCTGCTTTTTCATATGTGTGACATGACTAGTAGAAGGAAGAGGGAATGCCTTGGCCCATAAATAGGCGCAACTGATTACTGTGCACAATCAGACAATGTCGTGCAATCAAAGGGTTGATTGTCTATCAGATGAATGGACGTTTTACACTGCAATTATAAGGGGCCGAGTATGTTTCAAGGTTCATTGAGAGGTCTAAAACCCAAAAGCGACACCAAGCCCCCTTGAGGTCATCAATACAACCTAAAACATTCATTACTTTCATTACTAAGCTATCTTAAATAATAAGTGTATAAAGTAATAAATACATCAGTAAGAATGTTACTTTGTATGTCACGTTGTAAAAGAAGTTTGGCTTTGTTATTCAGAAACTTGGGAATGCTTCTAATAAAGTATTTACTTGTGTTGGATAATCTTGCATAGACGTTTTTCTTTTCATGTTCGCATATGCTTCTTTTCCAGAAACCATCATCATTTGTAATGTTCCTATCATCTGATTCTCCAGCTCTTGTAACCATTTCTCTACACATCCTAGATAGATAGATAAACTTGATCTGGTTGCGCAGCATATTATTGAAAATGTTGTGAATTGATTATGACAAAAATCTACATTTCCGAAATCTATCTGTACGAAAATTCTACTCCTGATCAAAGACATGCAAACAATATGGGTTAATGGATAAAATTATTTGCAAGATTTCTATAATTTTCTGAATCTCATGAAGCTATTTTTCTACACATACTTGAATGATGGATAGATAGAAATGTAAGAAAATATGACAGACTTGGTTATAGGTTGTGCACCATATAATGGAAAATGTTTTGAATTGATTATGACGAAAAATCTACATTTCGAAAAAAGTACCTTACAAAAATTCGATCCTAACCCTAGGCATGCAAATAGATAGTTACGCAGATAGGTTGATGGGCAGATTATCAAATTATATAAAGATAGAAAGATGGAGAGTGAATAAACAGTTAGATGAAAGATAGAATGATGTATTGTAATTTGCAAAGATTAGATTGATAATATTCTAAAATAGAATAGTTGAGAAGCTCTTCTGTTCCTTTTTCTATTATTGGAAAAAAACATCAAGCATAAATATTTATGTCTTGATATTTATTCCCTTTATATATTGAATCAATAAAGAAAATATGAGAATTTTCAATGAAATCATCCATAAGTAGCGGAGCAAAAAAAATCGTGGATGGAAAAAATGCAGATGTTAAGTGGCCATTAAAATATAAAAAAGAGATAAAAGTATATTGTATATAATATAAATATTGCAAAACCTTTACATATAAATAAATGTATGTGTCTTTTGTAGGCTTTTCGATAGACAGACGGCAAGTTGCACACTGGATGCTTTTTGGATAGTGGTATGAGAAAAAAACAGCAGTTTTTCTTGCAGCTAAGAAAATCAAATCCCCCACATCATTATGGACTGACAGACGGACAGACCAAGATGATTAGAGTAGCTTCGCTACTTAAACATTAAAGGGAAAATCAACTCTTGTAAAAGCAAAGCTTTTCTTTAATTAGGTTTGGCTCGTCCGTTCGTAATTATCAGCTCTTTTCGTTAATTTAGACATGTTAGAATTTTCCTATCGATTTAAAATTTGCATGATGAAACAGTTATAAAGGTTAGATACGATTTAAAAAGCATAACAGCTCTATAATCGCCCAGAAAGTCCGTACGTCCATTTACTCTAACACTTTTTTGACAACATTTTTTGTGATATAATTATCCTATTGGAATGATAATTCTTAGGACAACAATGTACAATATCATAAACGAGGCAATTAACGTTCTGCTTATAAGTTTTTCTGATTTTATGGATGTCATCCTTGTTTATATTTTTGTTATTGTTATTCTATTGTTAAATCAATAGAAAAGCAAACAGGTTGGTCTCAAATCATTTAAATTTTGTAACATTGAATTTATACTTTTTTCACCAATCAAAATGAAAGTTTTTGATATGTCTATTAGTTGCTTTATTGATAACAATTTTAGAATGATATTGTACAATTTTGACACATTTCATAATTATTTTACCTTTAGCTTCTCTTGGTTGGATTGGATTAATTAGTTGAACTCTTTCTTGATTTGAACTTACAATTGCCTAAAAAATATCAATAGTTTAAACGATTGAGATTACTTAATAAATAAGCTTCTTATAGTTCTTTTCAAATAATTTATCTATCTTCCATATAAATTCATCCCTCTATAAATCTATCTGCCCTTTTAACTAACCATCTATCCATCTATATTCTATATGCCTTTTAACTGACCATCTATTCATCTATCTGTCTTTTTATTGAAATGTCTATCCAATATCCATCTATCTACCTTTTAAACTAACTATCTATCTATATATCTGCCTTTTTAACAAACTATCTATCTATATATCTGCCTTTTAAACTAACTATCTTTCTGCCTTTTTAACTAATTATCTATATACCTTTTTAACTAACTATCTATCCATCTATCTGCATTTTTTAACTTACAATATATTTATATCCATCTCTCTGCCTTTTTAACGATCTTTCTAACTATATTCATATCTGTCTATATATCTGGCTACCTTTCTATCCCTCTATATCTATCTATCTATCAACTTACTTGAATGGCTTGTATGTCATTGAACTCCAAACTCTTGATTCCCTCAAAGATCTTTTGACAATACGGCATAACTCTGCTCGGGTCTTTGGTCTCTGATAACACCTGACATTTTTTTTGTTTACTTATACAATATATTTGCAATTTATTTTGACTTTGAGCTTAAAATAGCCTAAAACCTGCATTGGATGAGAACAAAGATTTCTTGTTGATTGTAGATTAATTGATCTTATGCATCTGATATTTAATTGACACATTTAAGAACTTTAAAAATAAGGGATGGAAAAGAAAAAGATATATACACACACTCTTAAACATCCCAATACTTTGTGATATTTATTAGTGGCTGCATCCACAGCCTCTAGGGATTCTTTATTCTAAAGGGTAGAGAAGAGCAAAAATAGACTAAAACCAACCCATGACTTAATTTTAAAAAAGAGCCAGAAATAACCCCAGGACTATTAGAAAGTTTCTCTTAAATAGAGAACCCAATCGGTTCAAAGGTCAGCGAGATCTTAATCTACAGACAAAAGTCTCAACACTTTATATAATACTAGCGGCTAAGCCCCTAGACGCCTCTATTGGCACTTTAGATGTTTTTTATTTTGTGTCTATGTTGCGTTAAAGTCTCTTGAACATTAAAAAGGTTTTTGTGTCTATGTATCGTTCAAGTCTCCAGAATATTTAAGAAAATTTCGATTTTTGTCGTGATTTATCTTAGGAGGGTGGTGGTACTCTCCCCCAAAATAATTATAAACCTTCCCGGGTCCTATGAGAAGCTACCCAGTTAAGGATAACCCAATCGGTTTATGGTTAGCTAGATCCTTTGGTACAGACAAACAGACACACAGTCAAACAGACATTCTGTTACTTTATTATAAGGATGGGGATAAAGGATAAGTAATTGTATAATGTAAAAGTATTCCTTCAGAATTTCAGAGTCTGACATGAAGAAAAATCTTGGGAAGCTTATTTTCTTTGCATCCACATACCCTTCAATTCCTGTGCATAAATACATTATTAATAGTTATAATAATTAAGTACGTAGCTGGCAGTGTCTTAAAAAATCAGCCTTGTGACGTCATAAAAATGAGGGATTATCCATTTCTTTTTTAGGGGTTTTATTTCCCACTTCTCGTCTCATCTCCCTTATTTTTATGACGTCACATGGCTGATTTTTGAGACACTTTGTCCGGCTACATAATAAAAGTAAACACAAAATTTATCATTTCTTTTTGTCAACATATAAATTTACTATTGGAATCGACCCTTGCCTAAGATACTTTGTTTCAGAAGGGAGGAAGCCTGAGAAATAGCCAAAAACCATCACGATGAATCTTTTGCTTATTCATTGGTTGCATGATATTGGACATTACCCCAAAACCACCCCAAAGTCCAAGCATAACTTAACCCAACTAATTGAAGGAATCCTTTGCTTCAAATAAAGAATTTTAGATGATGTATGAGCCGCTAATGTTATAGTGTCTGATAATTTAACAGAAAGATTCCTACTGGGAATGGAAAGGCTAGAAGACAATAAAAAGACAAAAAAAGAATACAATAATTTTTTTTAAATGTTGAAGAAACAAATAGTTATATATCGAATCGTATTATAGACAGCTTTCCACAGATATCAAAATGAAAAACTTTAAGATTAAAACCAGTTTTATTAACCACGAGGGACTGATGGCTTAAGTTAACAGATCTTGTATTGATTTTATGTTTTTTTATTTTAATATTCGTTGAAAACTATCTGTAATTCAATGCTATACATAATTTTTTAGTATTGATAAGAACCGGTTCTAATCCAGCGGATATTAATCGGTGTCGAAGCCATACTGGAAACTGTGTTCCTTACCCTTTTCAATCTTTTTAATTGTTTCTACACTCTTCCTCAGGGTTTGAATCATTTCTAGATTACCAGCTGTAGTCAGAACTTTAGCATCCTAATAATTAAATAAATTTTATAATTATCCTCTGAAAAAATCTTTGTTTATGAACACAATTATTTGAAAAACTTCACATGAAGCAAGTCTTAGATATATGATGTTAATTTTCTGAGCTAAAAATTCATCTATGTATAACAAAATTAATGCATAACAGTCTTAAGTGCATGATGAAATTATTATAAAAATTTCAAGGATCTAAATGGATAAGTCATGGGCCGATAAATTGAAGGACATCCCTAATGATGATACACAAAATTAACCCTTGTGTAGATTACAATTATTTGTTGAAACGTTTAAACACTAAACTTAATAAACCAACTAATCAAAATTCAATAAAAATCCCTAAAGTTGTCGAGACAACTAATATTATAAACTTTGGGGATTAGTTTAATTAACAAAGCATTCTTAGGTGATGTTTATTATTTAACATCTTAAGTATGAGACAGTCATCTGAAAATGTTTTATCCTGTTCCCCTTACCTTTTTAACACTCTCCATAATGTCCTTCCAGGCTTGATCAACTTCTCTAAAGAATACATTCTCATTCTGTAACTCTCGTACAATATCTTCAACTTAAAAGATAGATATTAAAAAAAAAATTATGTAGATTTATAGCTATATACAAGTTGTCGCAAATATAGGTATTAAATTATTATATATTTGAATGGATGGATGTGTTTATTGAACTACATGCTAAAAAAATATATCTTTTGATGATTATAATATTTAGCATATATGGGCAGATAGATAAATAACAAAATAGGTAGAAAGATAAAAAATCAACAAGTCTGTAGCATTGGATATATTGATACTTGGATGTTGCACCAGATTTTTTGTGTATTCTGATAAAGTGATGCTCGCAGCTGGCTAAAATTACGATACCCCCATCAACCCAATTCACCCTATCCCCTCCCCTCTTACTATATGAACGAACAACCAATAAATGAGGTCCACATTAGCAAGCTGAATTGACTACTATTTTTCTCCTGTCAATACGTATAATGTATATCCTGTATCAAATCCTGTACATTCAATTTAAAGATATCTAGATTAAACTCATTGTTATTCATAAATGTATAGATAGATAGAAAGAATATATTAGCTAACCTCCAAACATGGCCTCCATGTAAAGATACTTAGTCTGAACTTCCTGCCACAGCTTAATGGAATCCTTTATTTAATTTTTCTTACTACATTTTTTCTAAAGATTTGGTCCTAATTCTATCATATAAAGTAGATATTTACTAAACTTGTTAAGTTCTCCATTTTGGGAAGATTTGGAAGGTCCCAGAATTGTTTTAGAATATTTTATTGTAGAATCTGCACCCTCCCTGAGTTCCAGCCCTCCCTTTGAATTAGAGAGCCTCTTAATACTAGGTGCGTAGCTGCTAGTATTAAAACAATTTATTTTAATAAAATGATCACCTTTACTTATTTAAAACATTTTATAAAAATATTTTTTTCTATGCAAGATTTTTTTAAATCTAAAGTTATAGTGTTTAAGAAATTCATACCAAAGCTAGTTTCACCAGAGTTTTCACAATAAAATATTAAAAATGCGTGTAAAAATGTTCCTTAATTCTGATGAGCTGACTTTCCCATCCAAGTACCTCACTTTCAAATGGTTTAAAATACGGAGAACCTCTCATAGCCTGAGTCTTTACCAGATGCTCGTCTAAAATAGATAAAAAAAATTATCCTAATAATAAAGTAACAGGATCTGTGTTTTTCTGTTTGTCTGTCTGTCTGTCTATCTGTCTGTCTGTCTGTTTGTCTGTTTGTCTTTTTGTATGTTTGTCTGTCTGTCTGTCTGTCTGATTGTCTGTCTGTCTGTCTGTACCGAAAGATCTCGCTAACCGCTGAACCGATCGGGTTCACCTTAACAGGGTAACTTCTCATAGGTCCCGGGAAGGTTTATAAATATTTTGGGGGAGGATATCACCACCCTCCAAAGAGAGGTCACAAAAATTCGAAATTTCCCTCTGTAAAGTCATACAAACATCCTGTTACTTTGTTAGCAGGATGTATTTTTACATAAGTAGATATTCAAGATAATTATTTACCTAGAATAGACTCAATAGATTCAACAGATCCTAAAATCTTGATATTTGTGTCTCTATAGTTTGTGGTTGAAAATGCTATATCACTCCATTTTTGCTTCATGGCCTGCAGATTAAATATAGTTTTAGATTAAAATCAAGAATTTATTCTTTAAAGTAATAACTAACAATTTCTATTAACTAACTGGTAAATTGCACAAATTGGTCTTGAAAATTATTATTTCAGGTCAAGAAAATTTAAATACTGAATAAATTTATGAAAGATAAACTATATTTTTCCTTGAGTTCCATTTCTAAGGCATGTTCTTTTGTTGCAGCTATGCTCACCTAAAAAAAAAAATAATTTTATGTCATATCTTTACAGATCTGAGTTAACAATAAAATATGAGACCATCCTACTGTTAACAAGTCTTTAGACACATGGTTTAGCAAAAACAACAACAATAAGTTCGTTCAAATCATATTGTACTCTTTTCTACCATTTTCTACCATGGCCAATAAATTGACGTACATCCCCAACGATGATATACAAAATTACTCTTTATGTGGATTACAATTATTGGTTAAAAAGTTTAGACACTAAACTTAGTGAACCAACCAATCAAAATTCAATAAAAGTTCCCAAAGTTGTAAAGCCAACGAATAAGAAAAAGTTATAATAAAACTTTGGTGACTAGCCTAATGAACAGCTAAATGTCCCCTCCCTCCCTGAATTTTAACAGTCTACTTGTATTAAATATTAGTTATTTCTCGCATCGTATTATAAACAGCTTTCCGCGGATATAGAATGTACAATCATAAGATTAAAACCAGTTTTTTAAGCCCCGAGGTGCCGAAGGCACGGGCTAAAAAACTGGTTTTAATCTTATGATTATATATTTTTATATTCGTAGAAAACTGGATATAATACAATGCCAGACATAGTTTTTTCGTATGGATGAGAACCGGTTCCTATCCACCGGATTCAAATGAATACGAGAAAAAAATCTTAACAACATTCATAAGTAGCATCATAACATACTTATTTTTTTTTACAAGGGCGGCTTATAAAAATGACGGATAAATTAGATGATAATCTAAATAATTATGTTTTCTTTTGTTTCAGGTTTTCTGTAAGTTCCTCGTGTACAGATATTTCAAGCTCAAGCGAGTATCATAATAGGTAATATTAAACATGCAACGTGTGTTCTATAAAGCTTAAATCAATCGAAGTCAGTGTGATGTGTATCTCTGCATGCTGAAACGTCTAGTTTTTTTTTTAAGCGAAGCTTTTCTATAATTAGGGTCGGTCCGTCCGTACGTTTGTCCGTCCGTACGTACGTCCGTCCGTCCGTACTTCCGTTCGTAACGGATAGCTTTTTTCGTTAATTTAGGCATGTTAAAATTGTCCTATTTATTTCAAATTTTGCATGGTGATTCCTTTAGTAATTAGGTACGATTTTTAAAGCGTAGCAACTTTATAATCATTATTAAAATGTCCGTACGTCCATTTTAAAAATGTTATTTTTTTACTTTTTTAACAACAATTTTTTAAGTGACCTAATTATCCGTTTGATCTGATTTTTGGTATGTTGATTCCTGGGACAACAAATAACAACATTATAAGCAAAGCAACTCTATAATCAAGTCCTTAAAATGTAAGTATGTCAATAAACATTATTCTGTGTCAAGCAGTTTTTCAACAAATTTACTTACAATTTTGCTTTAACTCTTATACTGATTATTCAGTTCAGACACTATACAAGTGTTTATGTCCGTTTGTCCTACCGTTTCAGTGCTTCGCTTTTATGGATGTTGTCATCCTTGTTTTTATTAGACATTACCAGTATTTGACTGATTTTATTTTACAGCTTCTTTAAGATTGTACTCTAGTACAAGATTGTACATTTTGTACATTGATGTTAAAAGTTTAAAAACTTAAATTTGAAGTGTCAGCGTCCTTATTAAAAAAAACTCTATTGTACATTAATTTTGTAGTGACCCTGGCCAAAATTCCTTGCTTCGACTGGATGAACTAAGATTACTTCAGAAACTCTACAATACATTCAGGTATACTCTTTTCTATCCTTTAAGTTAGTAACTTTACCTCCTAGAATCCCTCAAATTAGATATATGTGCAATCTTTTGAGGGTTTGTATCTATTTCTAAAAATGTAAATCTTTTGGTGAAGGGGGCAATCTAACGTAATTTGTAATTTTTTTTCATGTTCAATGGTTTACAAAATCTAACTGGAAACACAGACATTGGACACATATTATCTTTTCTATGGTTCTATCATTGAATAAATGATTGAAATATATATCTTGTAGAACTCAGAACTGGATAGCAAGAAGCATGGTCAACCTATATTCAAGTGCCAGGTATGGATAAAAGTATACTGTACACAGCAGACTTTTTAGTTGAGGCAAGAAATTAGTATTTTATTTTAAATTTTTCCCGCGATTTGAATATAAGACTTATTTATTTGGAGGTAAAGATATTTTATTAAAAGTAATTTAGCATGCTTTGTACATTAGGATGCCAGAATGTTAAAACATTTAGAATCCAAATTGCCTTTCTAATACTGATATTTTTCACAAAGGCTTTTAATAGCTGCATGCAACTGCTTCAAAGCAAAGCTGACAACAAAGCAGTAAATTAGTATACTATAGTACTATTCACTAAAACTAATCCTTGTTTTTTTTTCTAGATATCAGCCATGGAAATTGGAATTTACTGGAGTACCTGTTCTATTACTTGATCATGGTGGTTCCAGGTATAGTTATATACAGCTGGAGTTTACTAGAGAACCTGTTCTATTACTTGATCATGGTGGTTCCAGGTATAGTTATATAAGCTGGACATTACTGGAGAACCTGTTCTATTACTTGATTATGATGGTTCCAGGTATAGTTATATATATAGCTGGAGTTTACTAGAGAACATGTTCTATTAGTTGATCATATGGTTCCAGGTATAGTTATAGATAGCTGGAGTTTACTAGAGTACCTGTTATATTACTTGATCATGGTGGTTCCAGGTATAGTTAAATATAGCTGGAGTTTACTAGAGAACCTGTTCTCTTAATTGATCATGGTGGTTCCAGGTATAGTGGTACATAGCTGGAGTTTACTGGAGTACCTGTTCTATTACTTGATCATGGTGGTTCCAGGTGTAAATATAAAATTGGATACAATTTATGTTATATTAGATATTCTTAACCCTTACAGCTCGGGCCCCAATTCCCACCTTAATAGATCGGGGGGGGGGGGGGGGGGGGCCCCCCCCCCCCCC
>LS056749.1:0-11795 GCA_900241095.1 Acartia tonsa
CCCCCCCCCCCCCCCCCCCCCCCCCCCCCCCCCCCCCCCCCCACTCAAATTTTCAAAATTGAAAAAAAAAATTCTAAGAGGATAATACCGATTATTTAAAACTATGTAAAATACAGGAACTTGAAAAGCACAATATATGATAAAAATAACTTCCCTTATGTATGTCAAAAATATATTTTCTTTGGTAAATAATTATAAGGAAATATTACTCCGACCTTTCTTCCAAGTATTGTATGCTACAAGGGTGGAAATAATTTTTGTAAGGGAGGAGAGAGCGGGGCATAGACATCATAATCCCCCCTTTCCTTGTTTAAATGTGATTTTTAACTGGATTATAAGGCACTTTTATTTTTCACCCTATTTCTTAAACAGGACAGTAGAATTGTTGTACTTCATTTTTTTTTTGATGGCAGGGATAAAGGGCCACATTTTCCTGTAATTAAACTGTCACTTTATCCCAAAATCAAGAAAAAACTTACGCAGTAGCCAGATCAGTCATGGCAACTCCAACCTTCATAGGTCCGCCATCTTTTTCTCCAGTCACGTGTGTCAAGCATCCCATGTTGGATGTCCAAACGTTAAAGCCACTAATTGTTATCCACAGAAGTGGTAATTTTGTGTATGTACATAAAATTTCTCGGCTTTTGTCTTATCCCTTTAGACCCTAGGTATCCCTAAAAAGAAGAAACTTACGCAGTTGCAAGATCAGTCATGGCAACGCCGACCTTCATGGGTCCGCCATCTTTTTCTCCAGTCACATGTGTCAGGCCTCCAATGGATGCTGCAATGACGTCATAACCACCCCTATAATTAAAAATATATAATCATTTTCAAAGACTTCAAAGCTTTTTATTTTAGGTTGGGGTGGGGGGCTTTCAGGATATTATACAATGTGTAATAGGTATCCTCCCATTTGAACTAATATTTGATAATCCTTAATTATTAGTTACAGGATGTTTGTTTGTCTTTGTATGTCTGTTTGACTCTTTTCATTCATTTTTACAGTGTATCTTCTCATAGATCCTAGGAGGGTTTATAACTTTTTGGGGGAGGGGGAGTACCACCAACCTCCAAATCGGCATCGAAAAAAATTACCCCCGTAAATTTTTTTTTTACTTTCTCTTTTTAAAACTGAAAAAGTGAGGAGGCCTTAGGGGCGTAGCCGCTAGTAGTTACTTAAAGCTGCAATAATATTCGATTTTCTATGAAAAAAAAACTATCCTTATTACAGAAACAAGCATTAAAATGAACAGATCTCGGAATGCGAAGAGAAGCCGGGACCCGAGCCTTGATACTAGTGGCGCAGCCAATATTTCCAAGTGGAAGAAAAGATTGGGCACAGGTGAGCCGCTTGGGTACTTTTTAAGCAGCAAAGTTTTAGGGAGGGAGGGGACATTGGGCTGTAAAATTATACTGGTACCCAAATAAAATCATCGTTTGTTAGTTTAAACTTGCAGTGTCCAAACTTTTCATATTGGAAAAGAACATTAGAATATTATATATGAGTTTACAGTGTGGCTGAGAACCGATTTTAATAAAGCGGATATTAAACGGGGTTGAAGCCACACTGGAAAATATCTTCATCACATATGAATATCATCGCCACTGTCAAACCTTTGTAAAACTATGTAAATCTATTTATGCTTTAAAACGTGTCGATTCCCTGTTAAACTTAATGATATTTAAATGGATATAAGATATACATAGTAGATATATTGACAGGGGAAATTTGTCGGCAATTAAGATAGCTTTTTAGCTAGCTGCGAGCATTATTTCATCGGAGTACATGAAAATCTTGTGTAACATCTAAGTATTGATATATGAATTGATATTTAGGAAGTAAATGTATTGACGATGGTACCCTGCTTGTTGAGACCCTGAAAACCCACGGACTATTTCTACAATCCGGAGACAATCCACACCTTCTCAACACAGACCAGGCCGCTTTTCTTAAGGTAGATCAACGGCCTAGATAGACTGACTAAAAATGTAAGCAAGGGGGACTCTGCACGAACGAGAGCAAGTGATGTTAGACATCTTCCAGCAGTGATTTGGTGTATTTTTTAGGTTGATATTATTATAAATGATTGAAAAAAGTTAATGGTTATCATTAGAAAAACAATTTGAAAATGTTTAATGAGTACCTAGGGATTGTAGACCTGTAAACAGTTAAATTAATGTACTTTTGCAATTTACATCATTTGATGATGTTATGCACATGCAGTGTTTTTTTTTAATTTGCACTTGGAAAGTAACAAAACATTGGGTAGATGATATTTCATTTCAAAGTTTTGGTTTTATATAAAGCCATGGTAAAACATTTTTTTAGTTGATACCTTTAACTTTATTGAAATCTAGTATATTTACCAAAAAGTACCAAAATTAACGAATGGAAGGTGCTTAAAATCACTTGCTCCCGTTCGTGCATAGTCCCCTTCATGGCTCCTCCATTTAACAACCTTTTTCTTTCAGTCCTTCACAAAGGATGTATCAACATTGTTGTAAGATTTCTAGCCCCTTCATCTAACAACCTTTTTTTTCACCTTCACAAAGGATGTGTCAACACACATGACTTTCCAAACAATATATTTATGGCCCCTTCATCTAACAACCTTTTTCTTTCAGTCCTTCACCAAGGATGTATCAACCCACGTGTACTTCCCCATCAACATTGTTGTAACTTGTCAGATTTATGGTCCCTTCATCTAACAACCTTTTTCTTTTAGTCCTTAACTAATGATGTATCAACCCACGTGATTTTATGGCTCCTTCATCTAAAAACCTTTTTCTTTCAGTCCTTCACAAAGGATGTATCAACCCACGTGTACTTCCCCAACAATATTGATGAAATGCTGACCACTCTGTTTGAATATCTGGAGAATAAAGTTTTTCTCAGGAACAGTGCACACTTCATTTTAACAACTTGTTTTTTTTTGTATGTCCATTTAAAACATGATAATTTTAAACTTTTTGACAACAAAATTTGCATGATATACCTAATTATTCTATTCAGCTAACTATTTTGGAATAATGCTTCCTAGAACAACAAGGTACAATATTATAGTCGTAGCACCTCTATAGTTAAATTCAAAAACTGATGTATGTCCTTTTACTGCATCCTGTATTTATGCAATTTTTCAACAAATGTATGCACAATTTTGATTAGACTTAAAAATTTATGTTTTGCTTATTAAGTTTCTCTCTCATTATTTAGATTTAAAAATTAGGGGACCTTCAAGAAACAATTTTGGACTATAAAAGTGATTTTGGACAAAAATAATTAAGAAATTATGTATTACATCTAAAATCAATCCTTATTTTGTTATACAAACTAACTGTATCCAAACTTTTCTACCAATGATTTTAATCCAAAGAAGGGGTTATTTTGTTTATCATAAAGTGGGAAGTACATCAATTTATCATCCCTTGTCCATGGGTTCAAAGCTGTGATATTCATATGAAAATGTGTATGCTCTGAGACCAGGACAAGCCTGGGTCCTACCAAGACCTCTCCAGATTGTGACAACGCCAGAAGTGATTTCCAGGACAGTCTGATCAGGTAAGCTTTACAGGGAGGGAGGGAGAGGACATTCGGTTATAGTCCCCAAAGTTTTCTGCTAACGTTTTCGTATCCATTGGCTTACGAACTTAGGGGACTTTTATGAGATTTTGTTTGGTTGGTTCATGAAATTGAGTGTTTAAACGTTTCAACCAATAATTGTAATCTACTGAAGGGTTAATATTGTGTATTATTATTGGGGATATACATCAATTTATCGACCATTGCACTGCATTGTCTTTACCTTTAGATCCCTGTAAACTTTCTTATCAACTTTTTCCATTCATCTATCTATTCCTTTTTTTTTGTTCCCTTGGAGGGAGGGAACATTGGACTGTAATTACACTGGTACCCAAAGTTTTATACCCTAACATGTTGCCTTATTTGTTGGCTCAAAACTTAAAAACATTTTCTTAATTGGACATGGACAATAGTAACAAATTTAGAAATAATCCGGCCACATAATAGTTTTATTCTACAATGGATGTAGAAAATACGTGGATATTATGATAGGGGAAAAATTGTCGTCAATTTAGGTTGCTAACATGGTATCACTTATTGGTCAGTTCGTACATACAGTATGAGGGTAGAGGATGGGATAAAGTGGGTGGAAGGTGGGTATTGTTATTTTAGCCCTCTGAAAGTTTCACTTTATTAGAGAACATAAAAATATGATGTAACATCCAAGTGATAATATATCCATTATATTTAGATTGTTATTATGTGTCCCAGATATGCAGAAGAAGCTTATAGAGCACTTATTGGATATTCTAAAGGATTTGGCCTCGACAAATCAAGATATTCCTATTACTCAGCGTTCACAGGTTTGCTTTACTATTAAATAAAGTAGTAAGTTTTTTTTTGTCCGAAGGTTAAGATCTCAATAACTACTAAATTGATTGGGTTTTCTATTTAAGGTAGGCATCATATAGGTTCTGTGATTGTTTTAGGCTATTTTATTTTCAGATTTAAGTCCTGGAATGGTTAAAAGATATTTTTCTATCCCCTTTCTGCCCCTTCTAATGCAGAGCTCATAGATGACAGGGGCAAAGGTTTATATAAGCTAGTATTATATAAAGAAGTAAGATTTTTTGTCTGTAGCTTAAGTTTTCTAACTAATGAACCTATCCAATGCAGCTTCCTTCAATGAAAGCTTCACATATGCCCTAGGGTTGTTTAAGCTATTTTTCTGATATTCCCTACTTCGTGTCCCTATGTGCTAGGGGGTGCAGTCACTAGGTTTTTAACAAAATATATTGTGGTTTATTAACATCGTATTGAATCTAACAAACTATTGAAAAAAACGTCTTTCTTGTTTTATTTATCTTAGGGTATATTAAGTAAAGCTTAGAAAAGTCACGAAAGCACACCAATTGTCGATTTTAAATCACTTATAATGATTCCTCAATTTTTTTTGTTAGGCCACAGTAGTCCCGCTTCCGCACCTTATACTATCCAGCATCCGCTTCCTGCCGCTGCTGAAGGACGGCCACGCCGTCGTGGACAAGCTGCTGGACATTCTGACTACGGCCACCTGCCCGCTGGACGTGCAGAAGGAGATCATCTTCTCGCTGCCCCACACTGTCAGTGATGCTCAACATGAGAGGATTGGGGTGGCACTTAAGGTAAGGAAGATGTGCCAGGGAGGGGGACATTGGGCTGTTTATTATACTAGTCCCCAAAGTTTTACTATAACTTATTCTTATTCGTTGGCTTAACAACTTTGGAAACCTTTAATTTGATTGGTTGGTTCAATAAGTTGAGTGTCTCAACCACTAATTCTTATCTACAGAAGGGGTAATTTTGTGTATTATCATTGGGGATGTATGTTACGTACCTATATCATTTTATCGGCCATTGTCCTATCCCTTTAAATCTCTGATATGAAAAATAGACGGCTAAATTAAATAAAATATTTAAGAAATCAACTTTTATAGCCCGTTAGTTCATCTGTTATACTTTGGAGGAACTTTAACCTTTTCAATGGAATAGTTATTTATCGCATCGTATTATAGACAGCTTTCAGCGGATATTAAAATGAAAAATCATATTTTGTTAGCCCAGAGGGGCCGAAAGCCCGGTTTAACAAAACTAGTTTTAATTTTAATATTTTATGTGGATAAAATGATACTGTACATGATTTTTAGCATGGCTGTGAACTTTAATTCAGCGGATATTAATCGGTTTTGATTTGAAGCCATACTGGAAATGTATTTCAGGATATCCTATGTGAGAGTAGGGCGTTGACTTGCTCAATTCTGGACACCCTGACCAGTATCAGCATCAGCAGAGGTATCATGCAGGATATTGTCAACACTGTGCTCAAGAGACTCGACAGGAAAGTTAACATTATTCTGGGTATTTTGGACTGTAAATTATGATGGAACCCCAAAGTTATTAAACACGATATCTCATTTGTTTGCATAAAACCTTGGGTACTTTTATTAAATGCTGATTGAATTGTCCAAATTTTTCAATAGATAGTAATTAGAATAAATATTTTTTTTATCTTCATTGGGGATGTACATCTTTTTATCCTTAATTGCCTTATCCCTTATTTTTTTTATTGTAACTTTAAAATGAAAGAAAAACTTTATTTTTGTTGGAAAAATCCAGAATGTCATGTTTTGACATTAATTTGATATATAACTTACTTGGATATTGCACCAGATTTTATGTACTCTGATAAAGTGATACTCGCAGCTGGCTAAAATAATGATACTCGTTAAAATAACGATACCCCCCTCCTCCACCCCCTTTATTCCATCTTCTCCCTTCCTACTGGATGAACGAACTGACCAATAAATGAGGTCCATATTAGCGAGCTAAATTGACGACAAATAATCCCCTATCAATATATCCATGTATAATTATATTCTATATCCACTTATAATGTTGACCGCCACTGCTTTTACAGGATTGACCTGGATGACCTGCCATCAGCTGTGGAGTTTGTGCTTAGCTCCATCCAGGGGCCTGACGATGCCATAACTGTTCTTCAGGTAATGTATGCAAGATGGCTGCTAGGTATTGTATATAAGATGGCTGCCAGGTAATGTAAACAAGATGGCTGCCATCATCTGTTGAGTTTGTGCTCCATCCAGGTACCTGACGATGCCATAATTGTTCTTCAGGTAATGTATACAAGATGGCTGCCAGGTATGGAATACAAGATGGCTGCCAGGTTTTGTAAACAAGATGGCTGCCAGGTATTGTAAACAAAATAGCTGCCATTAGCAGTTGAGTTTGTGCTCAGCTCTATCCAGGGGCCTGACGATGCCATAACTGTTCTTTTAAACATGTCTAAAACTTCACCAATAATTTTAATCTACAGAATGGATAATTTTGTTTATCATGATTATTTATTGGTGGTGTATATCAATTTATCTTTTTATGATTCCTAACATGATATTTTTATTTATTCTGGAGCCTTCAATTGTTATTTATCGCATCGTATTATAGACAGTCTTCTATGGATATTAAAATTAGAAATTATAAGAGTAAACCAGTTTTGTACGCCCCAAAAGTCCCGAAGGCCCCGTGTAACAAAACTGGAATTTAATTTAAGATTTTTATTTTATCATTCTTGGAAAATTGTCAGTAATACGGTGTTCTACATGATTTTCCAGTATGGCTGAGAACCGGTTCTAATCCCCCGGATATTAATAGGTTTCAAATGAATACGAGAAAAAACTTTCTGGGAATAATCGTCTTTTTTTGTATCAGGAGCTGCGAGAAAACTTGGATCTTAGTCCACCGCCGCCGGCAGCTCACAATGACTTGCGTACTCAAAACCGCAGGAAAGAAACTAAGGTACGGACACTTTAAATCCGTATATTAAAGTATTAGAATGTCTGTCTATGTGTAGCAAAATATCTCAATAACCGCTGACTAATATGGTTCTCCTTGACAGTGAAGCTTCTTATTTTAGGTCTTAATAAGGTTTTTAACACGCTAAATGAACAATTTCTCAATTTGACCAAAAGTCCTTTTTTCATTTTATTAAGTCAGCTATAGGTAGATAGTTGAATTTCTTAGAAAAAAAGAAAATGTTAGCCCTCACATTATGGAATTAAATCATATCTGAATTTAACTAAATACTAGCGGCTTCGCCCTCTAGAGGCCTCTAGGGGCACTTGACGAGGGGGGAGTCGAGTTTGATAACCCAATTTCTTATTTTACATTTAAAAGAAAAAGTAAAAAAATAAATTTTGTGGGTGGAATTTTTTTTTTTTTGGGGGGGGTGAGGGTTGCCTCCCCCCTCATTCTTAAATTTTTGTTAGGGGGGGTATTTTTCATTTTTTGGGGGGGTTGGGGGTGTCCCAACCCCCAAGAAAATAGTCATAAACCTTCCCGGGACCTATCAGAAGCTACCCTGTTAAGGAAAACCCGATCGGTTCAGCGGTTAGCGAGATCCTTCGGTACAAACATACACACACACAGACAAACATCCTGTTACTTTATAAGGATAATTGAAAGGCGGTAGGGAACATGGACTGTAAATTATACTGATACCCGAAGTTTTACAAACGCGTTCTTTCAATTGTTAGCCTAAACGTTTAGAATACTTTTATGAAATCTTGATTTTCAACCAATAATTTTGATCTAATGCTGGGGTAATTATGTTTATCATATATGTGTAGTTTATCGCTCATTGTCTTTTCCCATGTGATCCCTAAATAATTGCCATTATTATAGGATATCCAGTGTATCATAATGGAGGCCATCCACCTGCAGTCGCTGATCAGCAAGCCAATGGCGGACGCCTGGCTCAAGATAATTGACAGCTGCCAGGAAGGCTAACCATTGCAGTTTCAGACAAACGATCTTTTACAAACATTTTGCCTTGTCGTCTATTTTATCTATAAAATGGTTCTATTTAAATAGGACTTCCTGGTTGAGATGATTGAGTTAACATGCTTTGAAAATTGTACATAATTGTCATCGGAATTATCATGCCAAGTTTTAAATCTATAGAACAATTTTAGGAAAGGCAGACCCTAAAAGTAAAAAGAAATAAGTACCTATTTTAATTTATTGATAAACATTTACTTATACCGCTTTGTTAAAATTATGTTAAGGACATTAAAATTGTTCAAAATTTGATTGCTTGGTTGGTTCATTGAGTTGAGTGTCACTGTCCAAACGTTTCAACCACTAATAGTAATCTACAGAGGGGTTAACTTTGTGTATCATTATTAAGGACGTACAACAATTTATTGGCAATTGTCTTATCCCTTTAGATCCGTGCAAAGTTTTATATTTGGATAAGGTTTAATAAAATGCAATGTCTGCTGTCGTAATAGGAGGTTGAGTTTCAGAAGAGCTTGGATATTCATATTCTTATCGCATTTGCTGACAACGTCACCAAGAAGAAGTTGGTCGAGAATATTTTTAAGGTAGGCCAAAAGTTAAAAGGAAGGGAGGTGATATTAGTATGTAATTCACACTGGTACCAAAAGTTTTATAATCACACTATCTTATTTGTTGACTCTAAGACTTTGGGTAATATTATTGAAAATTTAAATCTATAGAAAATGTTTTCATCGTTCGTTGTCTTATCCCTAAAGATTACTAGTATTGGGGGAATTTGATTTATCTTGAAAAAAAAATTACATTAATTTCACTTACCTATTCAAAAAAATGCAATGCTTTCCCTACATATGTATGGCCCCAGATAACCTCTAAAACAATGGTCTCCAAAACGTTTTCTGAAATTTTGGGGCAGAAAGTTATAGAAAATATCTTCTTTTAAAAGCTTTGCCAGGTATCATTTGATACAATCTATGGTGATTTCCCTCAAAGTTACTATAGAAGGCAACCCCCCCCCCCTACTCCTTTTTTTAAAAATAAATTTAAAACAAGAGTGAGGATGTAAACTATTATTTCTCTAAAACACACAAAAAAAACGCCCCTAACCCGTTTATAAACTAAATGTATTTCAAAATAAGGAGTGGTACTTATTTGCTCGTCTAGGCTTTTTGAGGGAAACTGCCTAATCATCCTTGTTTCAGAACAAGATTCGGAAAGGTATGCTGACAGAGAAGTTGTTCAAGGAGGCCATCACTAACTATAGCTCAATCATCAAGAAGTACTTCAATAACTTCATCAGGAATATATTTCTATTCTATAATTTACTATTTGCTTCAACACTTGCAGAAGGATTGGGGAGGTTAAGAAAATGGCTTTAAACCATCCAAAGACATTTATAGGGCTTCCCTGAAAAGTGCATACAATTTTGACAAGCAATTGCAGACATTGAGCTTTTATTACACCAGCCTCCAAAGTTTTCTAACAATGTTTTCTTATTCGTTTTGGGGAATTTTATTTATGTTTGATTCATTTAAGTTGAGTGTCCAAACCTTTCAACCACTAATTGTGATGAACATAAGGGGTCATTTTTAGAATGTACATCAAATTATTGGCCATTACCTTATCCCTAGATTCCTGATAATAAAAGATACATGAAAAATAAATATATTTGTAGTGTTTGTGATTTCTTGCTCAGATCTCCAGAGGTTGGAATCAGCCATTTTGCCTCATTTATGTACATACAGGTAAACTGATACCCAAAGTTTTAAACCGAGTTAATTAAATACAAAACTGTTAGAACTTCTTCATAATATTAATTGGTTGGTTTAAAGCCTGCAGTGTCCAATTTTTAACCAAGAAAAAGGATTTCTTACAAAGAAAATATTTTTTTATTTAACACTTACCTATACCTAAATTGTAGGTATAAAAACCTTTTTTTAGTGACATTATATTTTTTCATTTCAGACGTTTGTAAGTTTTGGATCTTCAGACCTGTATTACCAGCAGAGCTTAGTGGCAGATCTTATTGAGAAGGTTGGGACTGGCGGTGGCGGTGCTATTACGGACGGCGCCCTCAGGTGGGCTTTATAAGTTAATAGTACAAACTTTTCGACCAATAATTTTAAGATAAACATGATATAATTTGCTATTATTTAAGAAATTTGCATATTATATTTTTATTGTTTTATATGTTAAAAACTTAATCAATAGAAATCGATATATTATTACTTGGATGTTGCATAAAATTTTCATGTATACTAATAAAGTGATACTCAGCTAACTAAAAAACGATACTCCTTAACTACCCTCTCTAACTCATCCTCCCCCACCATCCTACTGAAAAACGAACTGATCAATAAAAAAAGGTCAACGACAAATTTTCCCTGTCATAATATTCACGTCCTATATCCATTCTCTAGAACCTTGGTGATACTTGCTGAGAAGTACAGCTCCAAGCTGGTTGCCTACACTGCTCTGGTGACAGCCATCCTTGACTACACGGATAACATGTCCTTGGGCCAGTTCAGGCAGCTCATGACTGTCCTCTGTAACCTAGCCTGGTTTAATTCAGGTATCATTGGGCTGTTTATTTAACTTGTCCCAAAACATTTATAATAACGTTTTCTTATTCGATGGCTAAACAACTTTGGGAAAGTGGATTGAATTTTGATTGATTGTTTCATTAAGTTGAGTTTTCAAACGTTTTAACCATTATTCTATACAAGGTATTTACCTTATATAGAAGGAGTAATTTTGTGTGTCATCATTGGGGATGTAAATCAATTATCAGCCATTGTCTTATTCTTTTAGATCCCTGGGTATAACTACTGTAATTGTAAGAATTTGAGTAATAGCCAAGACAGGAGGAATATTTTGAATAATAGTAAATTATAATTAACTAAGCCTAAGAGTTACAAACAAATGTTATTTA
This sequence comes from Acartia tonsa, assembly GCA_900241095.1. Taxonomy (NCBI): domain Eukaryota; kingdom Metazoa; phylum Arthropoda; class Copepoda; order Calanoida; family Acartiidae; genus Acartia; species Acartia tonsa. The sequence continues at coordinate 11,304 of LS056749.1, forward strand.
ATCAATATATATTTTTAGGCAATGATGAAGATGTCAACAAAAGTTCTCTGCAGAATGAAGTCAATATTATGATGAGAAAACAGGGATGTACATCTTGTTACTAAACTATTAAATAAAAGATATTATCTTTTAATAAAGTAGCGACTTGAGCACTTCATTTTTAGTTTCATAAAGGAATGTTTTTTGGGGGGCGGGGGGGGGGCTAAAATTTTTTATTCCCCCCAAATTTTTACCCCGGGGGTAAAATTTGCTTGGGGGGGTAATTACCCTCCCTGTAATCTGTTGGCAGGGGTAAATTTTGTTAACCCCCCTCCCAAAAAAAATTTACCCCCGGGGTAAAATGTTTTGGGGGGGTAATTTTAAATGGCTATCAGGAATACTAATGCCTACGGCACCCTCAAATTTGTTTTTTGGGGGGGGGGGGAGGACCCCCGGTTGGGCGGGCGCCGCCCCCCCCCCCCCCCCCGCGCCGCCGGGCGGCGCGAGGGAGAG
>LS056750.1:0-11788 GCA_900241095.1 Acartia tonsa
TTATTTGTAGGCCTTCTTATGCTGCTTAAAACAGTGTGCGGGCATGATCTGTACGTTCAGCCGTTTGGCAGCTAGCAGCCTTTAAAATTCATAGATTTTTGGCAATATTCGTTACCAGCAATATTTTACCATGAACTACAGTAGATCCCAATTTTTTGTGCTAAATTAAGTTTACCCTTTTTTATATTTCAGGACAACAAGAGGCCAAATTCTGACTTTCTGCAAGTTCTATTGTCATTTGCCTCTGCATATCCCCATCCCAAGCTTGTTGTGGCCAGACAAAGTCAATTTGAGAAAAATTATTAGATTGATATGCTTCAGAATAAACTAAAAACAGATTTCAAAATTCAAATGTTTTAACCATAATCAATGTTTTTATGACTTTTTGAAAAAAAAACATCTAGTGTTAGGTTCTTTTAGTAATTAAAAAAATCAATGCTTTTTCATCATTTCTATTGTTTTGGGGTACCCAAAATATAAGTACCCAAAAAGTTTGTACAATAATATGTTCTAAATACAGTAGTATATATCCATTATTTAAATCAGCAAATAAGAATGTATATGATTTATTAGGATCCATAGAACAGCACAAATTACATCTAAAAAAGAAAAGACAAAAATATTACTTTTTCCTTTATTAAATTCTTTTGCATTTCCAGATACAAAAAAAATTATACAAAAAAAATAAAGATAAAAAATGCACTTTTGGTTTTAATAAATGTTTTTAGCACAAAAAAATATATGCTAAGGGAGGGTTAAAAAAGTATTCTTGACTTACCTGATAGTGAAATAACACAAGCACCTATCGCACTACTGCAATCTATCTTGCACACACTGATTTTTCATTCTTCCAAAAGTTTTTATCCTCATGGTAAAAACAAAACAATGAAGCCAAGCCAAACATTTGCCGCACACAAGCCCATCTCTAACACGCTCACACACACCTCTGACAGAGCTGAAATGTCTCTGATGACAAAACTTTACCACACTTTTTTTCCCGCACAATTTTCATCTTGGAAATTTTTGGTTTTTCGCAAACAAAACACACATTGTCCAATACAATTTATAATATATCTCTTTTAGTGCTCTCAATTATTGCAAAGTAAGTAGGAAGGATGGGATGTGGGGTAATGTTATTTTATCCAGCTTAAAGTTTCACTTCATTAGAGAACATGATAATCTAGTGTAAGATTTAAGTAATGATAAATCCATTTGAATAAATATTAACTGCTGCAAAGGCGTCTTTTACAAAAAAAAATTTATTGCTTTGAGTAAAATGATAATTTGTTTGCAATGTTTTTTTTTTTTTTTTTTCATGAAAAAGTCTAGTTTTATTCTGGAACATAAAGAATATATGAAATAAATATGTTTGAAACATGACATAAATAAAACATTTTAGTTATTTATTTCAATTAACATCAATTTGGTGCACAAGTTTTGTCACAACCTTACCCCTAAATCACAATCAAGTGAAATTTAGATGGTTTTGTCTTTATGGGTGTAAGAAGGGTGTTCTTTTACAGTAAGTGGGAATACTGTGAAACTGAGTCTTTTTTAACACCCTTTTAAAATGTCTTCTACTCTTTAGTGATCATCTAGAGAATCCAGAACATCATCTGCATGTAATGGGATACAATACTCTAATACCCAGAGATATTAGGTTAAGTAAAATCAAACAGACAACTAACCCTTTGATTGCACGACCTTTCTCAGATAAGACCTAACTGTGCATGGTAATTTGTTGCGTCTGTTTATGGGCAATGTATTCTCCTTACTCTAACTGTTTATGTTGCAAACCTGACATAGCAGCAGTAGGAACAGTTATAATAACAGTTATAATAACATGTCATTAGTTATGACACAGGGTCGGGACGAGATTCGAACCTATCACCTCCCCAGCGATGAGCAGGTGCGCTACTTGTTTAGGCACGGTCGCAGGTTAAAATTGGTGTACTAAATATGCCAGCAGGTTTTACACCTTGACCTTTAGCACTCCACTGCATAAAACAAACTGTATTTCAAATCCAAAGGTTTTATATGTAATCCTATATCTCTGACATGCCAAAAAAAATTGAAAAACATGCCAGAACATTTTTTTGCGTAAGGGAAAAATTATCATCAATTTAGCTTGCTAAAATGGACATCATTTATTGGTCAGTTGGTTTATCCAGATGGAAGAGGGGAGGTGTTAAGTGGGTGGAAGGGGGAAATCGATATTTTAGCCAGCGACAAGTTTCACTACATTAGAGAATATAAAAATCTGGTTAACATTCAAGTGATAAAAAGTAATAATAAATCCATTAAAATGAGAGACATAAAATAATAGTTATAAAGTTATAAACAAAAAACAATTAAGAAATAGGAAAAAACTTCAGACTTAAACCTGTAAAAAAAAATTAGTAATATAATATCTTTCTAAAATTCTGGCAACGAAAATTTCTGTTATATGGCTGGGAATCAAGCTGTGGTTTTCAGTGTTGGTAAGTAAATTCGTTGTTCAATGTTTTGATGATTTTGTATTTACAAAAGAATAAACTAATTGCATTTTGAAAAGCGAAGCTTTTCTATAATTAGTGTAGGTCCGTCCGTACGTCCGTCTGTAACGGATAGGTTTTTTCGCTAATTTAGGCATGTTAGAATTGTCCTAGTGGTTTCAAACTTTGCATGGTGATTCCTGTAGTAGTTAGGTACGATTTAGAAACGTAGCAACTCTATAATCATTACCAGAATGTTTATTTTTTTACTTTTTTAACACTATTCAGTTCTGACACTATAAAAGTGTTACTGTCCGTTTGTCCTTCCGTTTCGCTTTTATGGATGTTGTCATCCTTATTCATATACATTTTTAATTCCCAAGGAAAAAGAAGGGGACCCAATTAACAACCTCTCCTCCCTTTCCAATTTAGAAATAACCTCCTAACATTATGAGATTTCGAATCCCTTGGTTTTTGGGCCAATGTATCCCGCCTATTAATCTGTATACTAATTTCGTGCATCTGACATAGCAGCAGTAGGAACAATTTTTAACGACTTAATTATGACGTAGAATTAAGCAGAGTTTTGAATTCATCAACTCCGACGAGCGGTTGCATCGCTTTCGTTAGTTTTAAGTTTTCGATTAGCGATTTCAATAGTTTCTCTAGTTGTCAAGTTCTAAACAATTTTAGAGCTATCCTACTATTTCAAGTAGTAAGTTTTTTTTTGTGAGATTCTTATTATTTCAATAACTACTATACTGATTCAGGTAAGCCTCACACAGAGCTATCCCGACTTTTTTTAGATTTAAGCCTTTGGAAGTTGTGAGCAATTTTATTTTCACCTTCATACCCTTTTGATTAAAATCCTTTATATGCTAGGGGCGCAGTTGCTGGTAACAGATAATATCTTTTATTTCCAATGTAAGATTTTCTTTATTTTGGAATTAAATTTGATTTTATAGTTTATAGTTATTGTTTTACCAACAGAAACTAAAATTTTACTTTAAACATTTTATATCTTAACTTTTACTTTTTTGAACTCTTAAGAATCTTAATGTGACCACTTATTTTTCTGTGTCAATGAGGTGTCAAATTCGAATCCGTGCTACATATAAAGACATTAAAAATGGCACCTTCAAAAAATGTAGGCATAAAAAATCCAACATTGCCTAAATGGAATTTTAGGTCTTTTGTCAATTAAATCTTTTGTACTTTAGGTCTTTTGTGCCGACGCCTTAAAAATATACCCAAGCAAACTTCTTTAACAAAAAGCACTGCTGTTTGAAAAAGAGTTAGAAATGAAGTAAGAAAAATTGGGCTTTTATCCTAATACAATTACATGGTACATAAACAACAAGTTTATATTGTCAATCCATTTTGTTTATCAAAGCAATAAAATATTTTGAAAGCAAGCAGTTTTTAAAATCAAAAATGTAATTTATCTTATATATTTAAAAGCTTTCCTAACTATCTTAAATAAAAGATCACATTTGCCTTAGAAACAAACAAAAAAGATAGCTTTAACTAAAACTGTTATCCAATAATATAAAGTAGTGAGGATTTTTTGTCTGAGGAAATGCTGTTCCGAATTAGTTGTACTTTTCCGGAAATCTTTGAAAAAGTCTTGGGGTGATTTAAGGCCTTTTTTCTTGACCTCTCCTTCATCCCTCCCCTAGATGCCAGAGGCAAAACACTCTAAACTGATATAAAGTATTAAGTTTTTTGATTGTTTGAAGTTTTACTGATATTTACCAAACCGATTAGGTTCTCTAATTTAGGTAAGCTTCAAGAGGTCCTGGTATGGATTTTGTCTATTTAGGTCTTGGAATGGTTTTATGCTAATTTTTCAATATTCAAATATATAGCCACTAGATGTAATAATGAATGTAAAATGGAACAAAAAGAAGTCCAGATTTAGCAACAAAATCACATCTTGCAGTTTTTATTCCCCCCATACGACTCAGGTTTTAGCTTTCAACAAAAAGAACTAAAGTGTTTTAGTTGAAATACAGTAATAGAGAAACTATTTCAGTGGAAAAATGAAAAAGAAAGTTGATGAAATTTTAGACTAGCTTTTTCTCCAAAAATTAAAGTAAAATAATTATGGGGGAATGGACTATATGTAACTCTTTCATCAGGGCGAGTCTTTGAAATCAGCTAATAGCGTCAAAAATATAAACACAAGCGATTCCCTACAAAAAAAACCGGAAATGAATTTCCTAGCAGGCACAAAGGGTGTCCACCACTTGAATTATACATCTATTCTTACACATTTAGTCTATATAGGTTATACATAATAACCATTTTTTTTTTAAAAGTGCTAATATTTTAAGAAAATACTAAATGACTTATATTCTAAAAAGCATAATAGTATTACCAATCCCCTTTTGTCTGGTTATTAGAATGGAAACTATATCAGCGAATAAGATTTATTGTCAGAAATGGGACGGAGAGAACCACAGTTACTAGTTCAATAGGGTTCTATGCAATATTCGAGAAAAAATTAATCAAATAAAATTGACATTAGATTGTATTCTTTGTTAGAGGGTCTATCTATAGTAAATTATGAGGTCCTACCCCAAACGTCGGAGTGGACAAATGTAGGAGTCCCAAACGTTGGAGTGGGCAACGTAGGAGTGGGACAAACGTCGGAGTGGACAAACGTCAGAGTGGACAAACGTCAGAGTGGACAAAGGTCTGAGTGGACATTGCTTAAGTAAAACCTTGGAGTGTCCGCAATTTTAATAATATAACAATTTTGAAATTTTTTTATACCCCTGTCTACAAAATAATGACTATGGCCGCAGCACTCGGCCCCCTGGCCTATAACCTAACCTTACCTAACTAAGAAAAATAACAGGACCATTTAGTATAAAAAAAATTCAAAATTGAAAAAAAAATTTAAATTTAAAAAAAATTGAAAAATTGAAAATTTAAAAAAAAAATTGGGGACTCCTGTGTTTGTCCACTCCGACGTTTGTCCCAAAAATCCTGCGTTTGTCCACTCCGACATTTTCCCACTCCTGCGTTTGTCCCACTCCAACGTTTGGGACTCCTGTGTTTGTCCACTCCGATGTTTTTCCACTCTTACGTTTGGGACTCCTACGTTTGGCGTGGAACCAATTATGACACTAGTAACTATTAGATTATTATAATGCCTTAGCCTAACGTTTAACATATGTATATTTAAGTCTTCCAGACAAAGGGTACACAATTAAATAGCTTGTAATAACATACACAAATAACATTCAATATTCAGCCATTTTGTTTCTGTTACACTAAAAATTGATCCCTTGACTTTTCCAGTCCTTCAGAGCTATCCAGGTTAAAGTTCTCATAGAAAAATTTTCAATACTGGAACCATAAGCTGTAACATATTTTGTTTGTTAAGAAAAAAAAATGTGTCTACAAGTTTAAAGAAAACCTTTCACAACCCTAAATAAAACAATAATGTAATACATCTTTATATTAAAACAGTCCTCACTCCAAAATGTCAGTACTTTATTGCTATTAAATGGACAATCTTTTGTTTGAAATTGAGAAGAAAAAAATTAGCTTTTCTGATTTTTAGTTAGAAAGTCTACTTTGTCCTATCTTGTCCTGAATTACTTTAATTGAATTTTGAATTTTCTAGCTTTGTTTTCTTACCCAGATGACATTTCTATTCATTCCCATTTATAAAATTCCAAGTTTTTTTTCTCTTTTAGTTTGTTTCTAATTTCATTTTTATGCATGTGAGAAATGGATATTTGTAAGACATTTTAACAAAAAGCAATTTAGAAATATATTACTGACTTCAATTCATTAATTGGTATTTTTTTCACAAAATCAAATGTAAGAGAGTTCTTTTCCATACATAGTTTGACTTGCATGGATGGAAATGGCAATCAAACACTCTGCAAAAACATTAAGTCTAAAATTGACATTACAAAATATATTATTCAATATAGAAAATAAAATTTGTCCTTTATTTATAAAATTTGATTAAAACAACAACATAATATACAAAATATTTGGAGATCCTCTTTCTATCATGATTATATTAAACACATACCATTCAAATACTTAATTAAGAATTCAGTGTAATGATTCTGGTAACGTGTAAGATAAATAAGTTTAGGAAATTAAATGACAAAAAAATATTAAAAGGCTTCATTTTGTGAAAGAATTCACAAAAATACATCCTTTATATTGATCAAAGCAACATGTTTTGTTATTACTTGAAAATATATAGAATTTAATTCTATATTTCAAACAAAAAAGTAAATTTAATAGAAGTTCAATGTCATAACATTGAAAATACTTTAACTTTTCTGCATCAAAAAGCAGAATATCAATATTCATTGCAGTAGGAAAAACAGTATCTTAGAGATCAAAAGTATTTTTGCAAATGTTACTCTCAATTTGTTTTCTCAAATTCACAAGCATATAAAGCTTTACAGTAAATACTCAGAATAAAACAGAATTGGTGTTTGTATTAGTGCAGTAGGATGTCAATACATTGAAGCAAAAATTAAAGAAACATAAATATTTTTTTTTCTCACTCTATTACTTTATGCATTCAGGTTTGCTAACAAAGTTTTGTACTTATTTACCATTTATTTAATAAACAATCTATCTAGAGAATTAACTGCAAGGTTTAACAAAAACTTAATAATTTGATAATTGTAGTATTGCAAGTATTAAAAGAAATTAAGTAAAAGCTCAAGATAAAACTGATATGAAAACTTTTAAAAGGCATTCTGAATTAAAATAAATGTAATACTAATAATTATGTTCCAAAGGGAACAAAATAACATCTGGTCTATTATTGTACTTACATTGTTTTTACTTTTTTTTTGGAACACCAGGCAGGGTAGAAAATGCTCCTGGGACCTTTCTATCTTGATTCTCTGTCAGGCCTTCCCAAGATTCACTTCTTTTGCTCTCTATATACTATTATATATAGAACAACTTTGTATACACTTACTCTTATATGAACAGTGGGTGTGGGGGATCAAACTATCAAATTAATTTTGGGGGAAAAATGAAACTGCACTAATTAACCTATCTTTCATTTTTTGTACTATATATAAAACTAAAATATCTGAAAAAAGTTAGAACACATAATTGTGTACTATATATTTAGTTTGCTTAATTTTAGTATTTTTTCTTTAAACTTTTACGATTCTAAATTAAACAACAAATAGTATGATCAATAAAATTTTTTATTTAAAATTCTCTGAGCATACTTTCTAGTTCATTAAATATTTAGTTGGATAATTCAAAGTCATAGTTGAATCTTGCGCTGAAGGGAATATGTATAAAATTCTCACACAATAGGAAAATGAATTAGGATAGCAGACCAATACATTCTATGTTAGCCTTATTCAACAATACTATACAAGATTCTTATATCTTAAATCTTACAGTGGAATAAACATTGAATTTTAAAAAGATTAAAAAAAGTTCAAATTGAATTTTTAACAAATGCATCAAGAATTTGAAATAATACTGTTTTTTTTTAATTGTAACTATAGAAAAATTAAAAAAGTAGATAGATAGAACAGTATAATGACAGTCAGAATATGATATTTTCCTTTATTTTTAGTATATTGACAGAATAATTGTTAGTTACTTGATGTTAGTATTTCAAACAAACTTCTGAAAGTTAACAATTTAAATATTTTCTCAAAACTGTACCAACTTTACTCAGTGTCTATCCCCAACTTTGCTTAATTTTAGTACCCCTGTGTGCATGTATGTTAAGGGTAGCCACCACTGTCTACAAAAATTTACTCTACAAGATATTTGAATAAAGTGAATTGAGTCTCTATTTGTATGTATTTCAAAAAGAGGTAAGAATTTAGAGATTGTATACTCATTATTTGTATAATGAATTCTTTAGAACTTAATTTAAATGTGACTAACATCATGCTTATTGATAAGAGAATAAGATATATGGAAAAAATTTACTAAATTTCAAAATTGTACATGCAAAAAAGTATCTTAATTGTCTTTGCTGTTCTAAGTTTCACACAAAGTAGAGAGAAATTTCGAAGATGATTAAAGTCCCTCAACAGATTATGATGTCATACAATTAGCCAATGAGAGGCCAGTATACACTGTAATTGACAAATGGTAAAATTTATGCTGGCCTCTCATTGGTTATTTTATCTTGCTTCAGGAAATCATTAAAAAAGCCTGTAAATTTTTTATTGATTCAAAAATTTATGTGAGATTTTATTAACTGATTCTCTAGCACATTTCTAATCTCTATTGTATTTCCCCTCATGTATGAATCTTAAATATTCTGTTCTGGTCTTTCCTTGAAATTTAAATATAAATATTGGGTACTAGCACAGTAATGGCCCTTAATTATCTATTTTACATTTTATAATATTCGTTAAAACAAAATAGTGAATTTGAATTGTTTGGTTTCTTTTAGCTTAGATTATCTTATACTATGATATAATATAGTTAGGCGTTTATGTCTGGTGCTTAAGATATCGATAACTGATGAACCAATTGAGTTCTCCTTTTTAGGGAAGCTTCACTTAGGTCCAGGGATGGTTTTACACATTTACTGCTTGCCAGTTTTGTCTTTGTATATTCATAAAAACTTAGTTATTTATCACAAGCGCAGCTACTCTATATTAAGAGCCATTGTATTTATCTACCTATCTCTTTCCTCTCTATCTATCTATCCATACTCCTCTAATTAAATATTTGAGAGAATCCTGGCTTGAAATTCATCAAACTTAGTAGTTCATGTAGTTAGGCGCGTGCACAGATTTTGCCATAGGAGTGTGTAATGTTCGACATATTGTTTATCATCAATATAATCATAAATCTTTTTCTCCCTGGGGATGTATGCAATTTGAAGTTTTTTTTATTATAAAAATCAGGGCAATTATTCTCAAATTTTCGTTTGTTTGTTTATTAATATATGTCAGGTCAGGTTAGGATATGTATTGGGTTTTAGTTTTCCCAGCTGTGTTAGCGCCCCACAGGGTTTTGGATCCCCAAGGATTAGGGATACGAGAAAGAACTACCCCACACTCTAATATCTAATAGACTTTAATCAGAACTCGAAAGACAACCACATTATTTTTATCAATGAGTGTCACCACTCTCATCTCGCACGCCCCTGAAGTCATGTCTTCACTGGAATTTGAAATTTTACTTTCCAATACTTTCAATTCCTTTCATTGTTTTTTTCTTTATTAGAGTTTAATTCACTCTTTGAATATTAAACAGTCAACATGTTTGTTTCATTAGTAGTCAGTTTTTCATTCATTTGTCCGTCTGTCGATCTGTTAGAAATAGTTTGGTGGAAACTTGAATTTCTTTGCTGTAGAAATGTTTTGGTCAATTGGTATATAAAATATTCTACAAGATTTTGTGCATTTTCATTGATTTGACAGCTATGCACATCTGCTCTTTAAATCACTTTGGCGTTAATTTTTTTAAATATAAAATATTTAAAGTATTATTTGAGTTGTTTCTCAACAAAAAAAAAATAATTTACCTACAAAAACAAAGTATATAGTGGTTATTTGTGAAATAATTAAGGTATATAGTTGTAGACTAGCCTTGTCTTTGTAGATTCTAGGATAACCAAATCAATTCTTGGAGAGTAACAAGAAATAAAATATCCAAAACAAATATTGGGTAACATGTCAATAACATTTTTAAAAAATAATTAAAGAATAGATAAAAGACAGTTTGATCTTAAAGTAGCATTAGATGATAATATAAAAATCGAATTTTATACTATTATTTAATTAATTTACTTATAAGGAAGTAATGACGCTTTTCCGCCGAAAATTTAACGGCTTACGAAATTATTTACAGTTTGAGGCAATTTTGATACAATTTTTGAAGGCAGTATATACCAATAGTTAAAAACAATGGTAGCTGTATCATTTTCAAAAATATAATTTATAGACTGATGGTCCAAGTAAATTATACTGACTGATCGGTATCTGCATACAAAATATTAGCATTATATCTTAAACTCCCGCTTTTCGCAAAGTTAGTGACGTACTAACGGACTGCCAGACAGACACAATGAATTATTAAGTAGCACTGCTACTAAAAAGAATGAGAAGATATTTCCGTAAACTCTTAAAAAATTCTCGCGTGTAAAGTTTTTGGAAAAGTTTGGTTTGAGGCTGAAACAATAGATCTAATGAATCATGGTAGTGGGTTTAACACTGCAAACTATAAAAGCAATTAAAGACAAATTATTACGCCTAAAATTGAATAGATTTGTACAGAACACAACAATCCCCACATATATATTTTTAATCAAATCTAATGGGGTGAAGTTTTCTTGTGTTTGTACTTGTCAAGGTATGTTAGCTTATATTGGTAACTAATTCATTACCCTCTTATTTTCAATCTATTTGAAACATAAACAAGGGAGTGGATTTTTTTGTGCTCGCTATGTAATTTAAGGGAAATCGCCAATTATTAAAATTGATTTAGAGAAACTGAACGTATAACTAAACCTATTGACTAGAGCGTAATGTATCACATCTACTATGAATAAATAGAAATATAAGAATAGAAGCATATTCTGAACCCTTTTTTCTTCAAATCTAAGAAGGAACATTTTTAGCAGACAAAAGTATTGTTTACTTTCAACTCAAGCTGATGTGGATTCTTAAAAAATAAAACTCGCTACTCAATAGTAAGGCAAAATTATTTTTGTGAAAAATCATTCAAAAGCACATTTAAAATCTACAAAAATTAAACAAAATTATATGTTAATAACCCTTTTAAGATTTTATTTACTTTTTGTAAATTTTTTTTTTCCGCAAAGCTTTCTACTAAGAATATATACTGTTTACAGCTGACTTTTATCTATGTATGAAATTAAAAAAAAAACATGCGTTCATAACAAAATGTGTACACAATTTCAACCAATGAGATTAAATGTATATACTGATGCGATTCTACTATTGGCTCAATCAGACATTACCTCTCTTTCTTAGTACCTTTATTTATGAATAATATATTTAGATTTTTGGTTGTGATATTCTCCTACCTAATGAACACATTTGCAAGGATACACTTCCTTGTCATAAACTTTTTACATTCCTGTGTAAAAATGTAAATTCATCATATAACCATCTCCACAGCTATTTTCCTTCTCATTTCAGCAAAAGCTAATTTACTTTCAAGGTAGATTGTTCTTAAACATATAAACCATTTAATGCATCTTTTTAAAAGAAAGACAAAAGTATCCATTAAAGGACGCCTGCAAGAAATAACACGCTTTAACTGCTGAAAGACTGCCACAAGAAGACCCAATACCCCAAATT
>LS056751.1:0-11786 GCA_900241095.1 Acartia tonsa
AACTAGTTTTAATCTTTTAATTGTACATTCTATATCCGCGGAAAGCCGTTTATAATACGATGCAAGAAATAACTATTCTCAACCCAATTTAAAATCAAAAGAAAAAAGTCTACTTTATCATTTCGAAATTGATTTCAAATAAAAAAATAATCATTATCAATCGTATCTCGTAAAAAATACAACAAAATAAGTATATGATAAAACATTCTTAGAGGTAAAACATTTAAACTTAACTTAATAACAAATAATTACGATTAAGAAAAAATATGTACGTCTTACTTTAAGATGGTTTTTACAAAAGTTGAAGGAGTTCATATACGATGTGAATTGAAAAGGGAAGTATTATAATCTTACAACCTAGTCGAAACCAAAGTTTGGTAATTGGTTTGTTGACTATGGATGTTGAAAGGTAAAAATAGAGGTTAAATTATTAAAATAAACTTGGATTTTTACCGGACTAGGTTTAAACTTGAAAGCATCCGAAATTTGAATATTTGTTTTATTTCGAAATTGTGATACATAAAATATATTTTTGGTGTATCACAATTAAAATTGCTGACTAATTCTAAAGCATAAGATTTAAGTCGCAAAATATTTGTAAAACTATAAATCTTAGGAATCTAAATGAAAACAATTTTCTTATCTAATATTACATATATGAGCCTTTCCCAAAGTTATCTTATGTGTTAGCAACACAGTGGTGATGTCTAGGGGCAAGACTTACGAGAAAAGAAATACATGTCCACAAACATTTTAAATTTTGATAAATAGTCTAATGTTAAAAAAATTTAAATAGTTTCCAAGCTTAGTAGAAAAAAAAACAAAAAAAATCAAATATCTTGGATTTAGAACAGGATTTTAAATGTTATGTTCTGATAAATTTTTGGAAGAAAGTATTTTATGAATAACGATAATTATTGTTTTTTTTTTACAACTCCTATACCATGAAAAAATTTAAAAGGGATTTAAATTTGATAGAAGACTGTTGATCTAAACTCCAAATTTTGTTTTCTAACACATAGTGCAACAATGTTATATGTATAAGTCTTTTGTGATTTGGATTAACAAACATCTTAAGAACCCTGCCAGAGGCTTTATTTAATTGACCATGCCAAATTTGAACTTGGGAGATATAATTTATTTATCAGAGATAGAGAGAGAAACCAATAAATAACAAAATACTTCCCCCAGAAATGGGAACAGATTTTCAGCTTTTTTATTTCAATTTTATTATGTTATATTCGTATTAACCTTAAATATTATATCTAAATGAGGAGTAAATTAACATGTGAGGGTTTAAATTCCTAAAAAATAATACATAATTGAATTTGGTAAAAATTTCTTAATGTTTGTATATCTCACAAAATGTTCTACCTTTGACAGAAATCCTAATATTTTTTTAAAAGACGTACTGACAAAGTGTGTTATAAAGTAGAAAGTCTTTATTCATAAATATTTCGTAAGCAAAGTAAATTTGAGAAGCTTACTGGATGGCGCGCTCAGTAGTTTGTTGAGTAAATGTTAATTGGTCAAGGGAATATTCACAAAAAAAACTAATAACCAAATATGAATGACTACACGGATATTTTCCAGTATGGCATCGAAACCGATTAATGTCTGCTTTATTAAAACCAGTTCTAAGCCATATTAAAAATTCATGTATCGTATATTCAGTTTTTAACGAATATAAAAATGTACAATTATTCGGGACATGTAAATTTTTTTTTATTGCGGAAAAGTGTTTATAATACGATGCGAAAAATAACTAAAAAATGTCTATCTGATTTCAGCCTAATAATTTCTGATATACAGTCGAACGTAATGACATTAGGTAGATTCGCTACTAAAACTTATTATAAATCGATGATGTAACTTTCTTAAAACAATGAAAATTTAAGAAGTTTGGTTTTAAAAAAGTTAATTAAGATGAAGTTGAGAAGTTTCCTTGTTATTTATAAAATACAAGTATTTCTACTCAGAGTAGGTGAATACATATTTAATGAAATTAAGAACATTATAAAAACATATTTCTACATATATAAGATAACTATTGTGCTGTTATTATATATGTTACTTCCGGCTACGTCCCTAGAATCTCTAGTGGCGCTTCAGGTGGAAGGGAGAAAGTCGATCCCACTCCTCCATTTTAAAATTGACTTTTAAAAAGAAAATATTCTTGGTGGGCATCTTTTAATAGGACGGTGAAGATTATCTTCCCTTAAATAGTTAAAAACCTTCACTTCACCTATAAGATGCTTCATTGAAAAGGAGAACCAAATCGGTTGAGTGGTTAGCGAGATCCTTCGCTACAGACAAGAAAAGCTTGCTTCTTTATATAGTAGGATAGGATAGAATACCTAAAGCAAATCATGATTATGCATATTATTGTTTGGCCACATAAAATTTTTGAGCAATTCAAGCTAATTATGCAAATGTGATACAGAGAGACTTGTGCCGGTGACTTGTAAATTAGCCTCGCTACAGAAACTGAGCATATATAATATTTTTATAATCATCTATTTCTCACTTACTCTAGCATGCAACCAATAGATTAAATATTTCTCCTATTATTATTTTCTTCATTTTGGAATTATAATAGTAGACAGGGATGGACAATTGCTCATCAAATTTGCTTAAAGACTCTTGAAAAAGGATGAATATATCTTCAAAAGTGAAGTAATTCTATCAAACAGAAAAAAAACATTGGTTGAATATTAAACAAACAAGGATGACAACACCCATAAAAGCGAAGCTCGGAAACGGTAGCACAAACGAACATTAACACTTGAATAAGCAGAATACAAATGTACAAGTCGAAACAAAATTGTAAGTAAATTTGTTGCAAAACTTATTAAATACAGGATACTGTTTAAGGACATACTTACATTTCTAAGACAGATGCTTCACTTATAACATTGTACTTTGTTGTCCTAAGAATCAGTATTCCAAAAAATAGATAAATAGGATAATTATGTCACATAATGACTTGTTGTTAACAAGGTAAAAAATCAACATGTTTTAAATGGACGTACGGACTTTCTGGTAACGATTATAGTGTTGCTACGCTTTTTAAATATTACCTAACTTTTATAGGAATCATCAAGCAAAGTTTGAAATAGGAATCATCAAGCAAAGTTTGAAATAGATAGGAAAAAAATCAATCACATTAAAATTACCAAATATAAAACAATCATTACTAAATTCATATCCTTTTAGCCGCAAAAAGAAATAAATCCCCTCTTAAATTAAATTAATGCACTGAAAGCGTGAAAATTGAAAGTTAGCTTTGAAACTTTACAATGTTTATTTATATTCAACTTCTTTGCGCAAATTTAACAGCGTCATTTTAGTTAAATTCAGCGGATCTTTACCTAAAATTGCCCATTGTCATCTCCGCCCCCCTAAAAGTCCCAACAATAAACAGTACTCTCCTGAATCCTATTGAACAAAATTATTCTTAAGATAAAGTAACAGGATGTATGTCTCTTTTTTTTCGAATGATCTCGCTATCCGTCTAACTAATATGGTTGTCCTTTACAGGTTAGCTAATCATAGGTCCTAACTACGAATTATAACTATTTTTGGCGAGGTTACCCTCCTATGAGAAATCGTTCCTTATTTTTTAAAAACTAAAATAGAAAATGGGGAGGGTGGGGGTTGTCGCCCCCATCCCCCATCAAAAAAATTTCTCTTGAAAATGTTTTTGTTACTTTTTCTTTTTAAATCTAAAATAAAAAAGTTGGGTTGTCGAATGCATCTCCCTTTCCTCAAGTGCCCCTAGTGGCCTCTATCATAATGTAAAGGTCTACAATTTTAATCGTAAAATTTAAAAAAGGATGTTATCGTTGCCCAACTATGGATTTGATGGATATTGCTGGTTAAGGTAAATTTATTGCAGCTTCTCACCGGCTAATGTCAATTTTAAACACAGAAAGTTTACAAGAAAGGCTTCTCTGAATTTATATAGTCTTCTAGCGGCTACGCCCCTAGAGGCATCTAGGAATACGTAAAATTGTTTCTTTTCAATCTATTCTAAAATCAGATATTTATAAAAAAAAATTTCGCCGATAGATGTTTTAGCTAATTGCAAACATGTCCGCAGGGCGGCGTTTTTTTTATTTTTGTTGATTTTTCTGGGGAGGGTAGTGGTACACTCCCCCAAAATGGTTATAAACCTTTCCGGGACCTATGTAAAGCTACCCTATTGATTTAGCGAGATCCTTCGGTACAAAGAGACAAACAAACAAACAAACTTTATCATTAGGATCGTTAGAAATGAAAATCGTCTGATTGATAATATATTTGGATATACTTTTAAATTATTAAGTGAATATCAGATCTAATTTCGTTTATGTGAAATTATCAGTTATATAAAATTTATTTAAAATAATATATATATTATGTATATAATTTAGAGACATACTCTCTTAATCAGCTAATAGAAAATATGGAAGGAACAATACGGCCATATCATTTGTTTGAAAGTGTACATATTTCATTACGAAAGGACAGTATTTTTTCAATTTGTTCACATAATGAGTCAGCCATAAATGATTGAATTTCTTTGGATAAAGTTAGCCTCAGAGAAGTTATATCGTCGAAAAATGTTATTTTTCGTATTATTGGAATGAATTGTAAATAACTAAAAAGAGTTGTTCGTATGCTAGAAT
The DNA here is from genome assembly GCA_900241095.1 of Acartia tonsa. Classification (NCBI taxonomy): domain Eukaryota; kingdom Metazoa; phylum Arthropoda; class Copepoda; order Calanoida; family Acartiidae; genus Acartia; species Acartia tonsa. The sequence continues at coordinate 4,671 of LS056751.1, forward strand.
TTCCTTTTGTAAGTTTGTCGGATTATGGAGCCTATTTGATCATCTAGATCTATTATATCTATTCCTTTTTGTTAAAATAAATTATGCAGCACATCATTTCAGTCAGTTTGACTTTAACAAGGCATTTGTAAATATTCAAACAATTATGAAATTATGTGAGAAAAAAATTCTAAAATCATTTTTATATATCTAAATAAATAGATAAAAATGTACAATTTTATGAGAAACGCAGCAATAAAAACCTCCCATAAACAAGAATAGTTATTTCTCGCATCGTATTATAAACAGCTTTCCGCGGATATAGAATGTACAATTATGAATTTAAAACCAGTTTTTTTTAGACCCGAGGTGCATGAGGCACCGGCTAAAAATACTGGTTTTATTCTTATGATTGTACATTTTTATATTCGTAGAAATCTAAATATAATACGATGCTAGACATAGTTCTTTCGTATGGATGAGAACCGGTTCTTATCCACCGGTTTTGAATAAATACGAGAAAGATTTTTATTTTATATTATTTTACATAAATTAAAGAACGAAAATGCTCCTCCCAGAGAGTAGTTTGTAAACCAATAGTTTAAGAATAGTTTAAGAATAAGGCAAATATACAGTGAAAATTCCCCTATTCTATAAATAAAATGTGCCGTATAATGTTTAATGTTGGAGGAAATATTGAAATTTTGAAATATGAATATGGAGAAAATATTGTCAAGTATACACTTTACTTCTTATGGCAACCAAGGAAAAAGGGATATGTCATAATATTAAAAAGTAAAAAATATATAAATAAAAACTAAATTTACTTCTTTAGCATTAAAGCATTCTCATTGTTAAAGTCTCATAAATAAATTAATAGTTAATGGTAAATTATCTAAATAAATTAGCTATTAAACCTAATCGTTCAAATTCTCTTAGTCCAGCCTAGATTTTAGAACACATTAATTTATATTTACGTAAAACCAAATAAACTATAAATGCTTGGCTAGCACAATTTTATAGAATTTTGCCCATTGTTATTTCAGAATAGATGATATCATAGATCTCAAACAGACTTAGATGACCGTAAATTAGATGAGTAATATCTTTAAAAAACTAAAACTTTTTTATAATTTTTAAAATTATATTCATCAGTGTTGATTTTAACAGTGAAGTTGCTCTTTCTGAAATATCATGCAACACACAAACGTTTTTTATATTTTGTTTCAGTCAGATTATTTAACCCTTTACGCCAGCAAATAATACTTTACCTTTAACACATTTTCTCAATTTACTTTTTCTTTAGTGTTTCAGATATGTCAGGGAAACTTGATATTTCAAAATACATTTTTATTTTACTTTACTTTTGGTTTTTCAACAAAATCTGAGTCATATCATAAACTAAATGAAAAACTTTTTGTTGTTGTACTATGTAGTATGTAACAATCTCCAAATATTGTTAATTTGAAGCAAATTATTCAAAAGTAGCTTTATTTTTGATTTTTTTAAATAAAAAAAGTTATTTGAAGAAGTGAATAGTGGACAAGACTTATAACATAAAAATGTATTAAGACTATTTCATTGGTCAAGGGTATAAAATAGACTCCCATTAGGGATATTGCCTTCTATTTTAGAAGTATGAAGGTTCAGTTACAAAATTTTCTGATTTTCAAATGGTACACATGTGAAAAAAGAGTAGAGATAGATCCATCCTGGTTGAAACAAGGGCCATTCAATATTTAGGTACATATATAAAGATGCCTATAAAATGTAATTTTCCATTCATCATATTTTTATTTGCTCCAAACACAAAGTGATGTTGATAATGAGCTTACTAATAGTTATGCTTGTTTTTAAGAAAGAGTTCGAAGAGAGTTTTATTAAGTAGAAGAATTTCTAGATTAATATTATGTCTGAGGATGGATGAATAACAAGGACAATATTGTTCTTAAGTAGCGCAGTCATAAAAATAAAAAAAGCTGCAAGTATCCAATTGTAGAGATTGTGTAAGAGAGAAAAAAGTTATAGGAAGAGACTGAGTGAGAAAGAGAACGAATAAAAATAGATAAAATAATAAGGCTTTAGTTGCAAGAAAAAGAAGTTTCGCTTCTTATAAAAGACATTCCATAGGCATAGTATATCCAAAGTACAATACAAAGTGGTATATTACAAAAAGCTTTTAAGAAGAACAGCTACTCATAATAACAGCCTTGTTTGTAAGCAAGAATAATTATTTTTCATTATACAAAGTAAAACAATGCTTGTCCCTCCGTTTGTCCGTTCTGATTTCACCTACCCAAGTACAGAATAGGTTGTCATTTTATGGTAATGTACTTATAACTAGTCCTTTTATATATTTCGAAGCTATTTATTAAGAGCATCGCCCTTAAAGGGGTTTGTCATTAATAAGAAAAAAATGTTATACTTCGCTACAATTGTATGTAACTGTCCATGCTTTTGGGCATATTATATTACAAAGAATAATCGGAAATACTGGATTCTATTATGCTCCATGCTCAATAGACTTTCTCATACCATCATACATTTATTAGTTGTCATCACAAGTAGAATTTACTTTTCTGTCGTAGCGCAGCTACTCTATATTTAGGTTTTATTTAAACGTCTTCAAAGTTATTTTTTTAGTTAATGGACTCTAGGGTCGATAATATTAATTTTGATTTAAATGCTATTAATAATTTTGGAAAGTTAAGTCAGTGTTGTTATTGAATATGTATATTTTTTCCTTTTTTCCATAAAGAGATATTTTCATTTAAACTATGTATATATATATAAATAATCTTTAGCCGTATAATATATTAGATATTATTAAAGTTATTTTGTGACCATGCATAATGTATTTGTTGTTTGTATGCATTTTTTTGGCTCTAGGTCACTGTAAATAAACTTTATACCAATGGGATAGGTAGAGTAGGTAAATAAGATAACTTGTCGTAACTACAAATTTAGATAAACAATAAAGTTGTATTTTTTGGCTATAAGTCACTTGAAGTGAACTTTTTATAAGTTAAATGCTATACAAGTTATCTTCTCGTAACAAAAAAGATATACAATAGTGTTGTCCCTTTTTTTTGGTTATAAGTCTCTGTTACTTAACTTTATATCCGTAAGATTAGGAAAAATATTTATACAATTTTATTCTCGCGCGTAGCAATAGTATATCATTCAAAAACAACATACCTAAAATAAATATAAAAGTAAGAATAATCTCAATATTTTCAAAATGCAACAATTTCCATATAAAGGGCTGTACAGAGCTAACAAACTACACATACCAAATGTAACAAGGAATAATTATCAAAGATGCCAAATTTATGAAAATGAGTTGAATTTCTAATATAATTCGGCTTACATTTATATAGTACTTAGTAGGTTAAAGATTTTAATGCTATTAGTATTAATTTGTTTAATTTTTGCAGTTCCCCTATATGATGTAGCATTTCTGACTAAACCATTCCTTAGCCCTTTTATTTAACCTTCTTTTTAGGACCTTTTCTCCTTAAAAACTTAAAACGAGTTAAATTTTATTTATTTTGAGGCTAGATTGTTGAGGTTTAATTGTATCCTATTTCATTCAGCGGTTATTCAAGGTTTTTTGTTTGTCAGCCATTACATCGCTAACTACTGAACAGGATTGAAGTTTTGTAACTGTTTTTAGCTTATATACTGCCCTTCTTCACTACATGCTAGGGGTGCAGCCACAAGTAACTCATAAAATATTGTTTTATCAAAAAACTAGCGGCTACATCCCTAGCATCTAGGTGCAGAAAGGGGCCAGAAAAAGAGCTTAAAATCATCAATAGACTTAAATCTGAAAATAAAATAGCCTATATAACCATAATAGGACCTATAAGAAGATTAACTGTAAAGGAGAACCATATCGGTTTAGCAGTTAGCGAGATCCTTGGCTACAGACAAAAAAAGCTTAGTACTTTATATCTATAGACACAGTATTTGGCCCTTTTAGGGCTCATCAAAATGGCTCAATTCATCAGAGTTGATTTTGCACGTGGTGGGGCTTAAACGTATGACCCTACGATAAGTTTACCTGTAACTTCAACTGTACAAATAAAGATTTCTAGTTGACAACAGGAAATATTTGTTCACATACAAACCAAAATAAAATATTCAAATGTACGGTGTCCATATAAACACAGCTTATTTTGGAAGACTTGTACAAAATTAGCACATAGTCGGTGTCTGGGGAATGCCTTTTCACGAGAGCTTGTGATATCATAGTTTTATTTGCTTGCCATCGTGGAGGTGTTAGGTTTGATTAAGGGTAATTTTTACCACACTAATATACATATACTTTACCTAAAGGGGGACTTTAAAACAGGAGTAGAACTCTAGAATTTGGCATGGCTGTTGCTTTAATGGAGTATAACGGGGGTTTGTGAAAAAAAGCAAAAACATTCCAAAGTTTTATTAAGATTCATCTATTTTAAAGTTTAAGAACATTTTGTTTTATTGATAAAACATTTCAAAATTTATTTTCAATATCATGATCAAGGTTTGTGTTGCTCAATGTTGAACACAAATAGATTTTTAAAAAATAAATAAAATTCTGAGAAATTTTTTTATGAAGAGTCAAGTTAAATGTGAAAGGTATGTTTTCTATGCATGTAGTTTGTCTATGCTGCTCAGTTTTAAAAATTTGTACACACAGGGCAAACTTGTTGAGTAAATAAAGAGTAAAATTTTATTTACATTTTTAAAGACAATACAGTCTATAATACCTGTGTGTCATATAATATAAAATATGGGAGGACACCTAGGGCGTCCAAGCTTTTTTATTTAGGTGGAAGGGGGTTGTAATTCAAAATTTAAAAAAAATCGGGGAGGGAATCTTTATGTCATATAGGCAATGACGTCCAAGCATTTTAATTTTTGAAAGGGGGTAAAAATAAAAAAAAATTGGGGGTGGGGAGGGGGGTAATCACCCTTCCAATTAGGAACCAGGTATATCACATTATCTTATAAAATTTCACCTATGGAAAAAAGACGTAAATACTGACATACAGGCAAACGGAACTTTACAATTAAGGATTAGAGTTATCACTGAAAATAGAATATTTAACTTATGTTTAAGATAACAAATTATATATAATAATTCTGCATAATTACTTTATATATTAAAAAGGTAATTGTGTATTATGGTAAAATGTTTGAATATTGGTCTAGTGAATTGTTCAATCAGAAAAGTTTTCTATGAAATTAGATATAGAGCTCATCAATCATAAGTTTCTTAAAGTTTCCTCCCGTGGCGGTCATTATAGGATAATATTACTATTTTAATAATCATTTTTAGAAACAGCTATTATAGTCATATCAAATTAAATATGTTATTTTAAAAGTAACCTTCTTTTTCTTTAAGAGGCATAAAATGTCCAAATTCCGTTTTTCTTAAAACTTTGTTTTTCTTTCAAGTTTATGTGAATTTTGTGCTTTCATTGTTATCTATTTACACATCTTTTTAAGCTTTTTACATTTATATGCTTATTTTCTTTTATATTAATGTCTTGTATGCAAAATTGTAAAGTATTGATGCGATAACCCACAGGAAAGATGAAGTTTGTGTATTTAGAATAAATCCTTTGCTAGGTATGAATAAGAAATTCAAGATGTATTTACTTAAAGTTGGGTATATCAAGGTTTTAAGTTGATCTAAACCTTTGTATTTCGTAGCAGTAAAAATATTTGTTTGTTAAAAGATAATGATTACTGAACTAAAATTAAGTTTTCAACTTCTGTAAAGGTTTATAGGATCCGGTTAGGTTTTCTAATGTTATTGTTAAGTTGCCTTTATACTACTAGTCACAAAAAATATATGTCGTCTTTATGATTTAATGATTAATGTATATTTTTTCTATTCAAGGACATGATCTTCAGAATTGATTATGTTCATATTAACTTGAATATCTTTTACTTTTGAGTTTTGTCAACCTTTCTAATTTGTAAACTTTTAGTATGCGTTTTATATAAAACTATGTGTGGTTTTCAATTCAATATTCAATTCATATGCTACTATTTTATTTTTATTTTTTTTCGAATTTTCGCATGAGAAAAAAACAATGATCACTTCTTTGAAACTAATCTAAGGTGGGAAAATATTTAAGGTGCCCTTGCTTCTATCTTAACCAAACTTTAGTAATTCACATTAATTCAACTTAACCTAGCCTAATAAATGGCTATTTTTAATGTAATTCATTGAAAGTAAGATATGCATTTCAGCTACTTAAAAATGTTTTAAAATTGTGTGCACCTTTTTTTAACATTAAAACTTTGATATAAAATAAAACTAACTTTTCTTTCTTGTAATTTCTCCAGTTTCTACGAATATTTGGGGAGTTAAAAAATTCTGTGAAAGGTTGTGCTCTTTCACAACAATCCTGCCATCTTACAGTGGTTGCCAACAAACTTTACTTTTTCGTCTGTCTTTTCTTTAAAGTAGTACAATGAATGTATGTCTGTTTGTATAAAGCTTAAGACCTTGGCAACCAATGGACGACAATAATGTACTTCTAATAGATAGGTACTAGTCCTGAGGTGGTTTTAGGTTGTTTTTTTGTCCCACATCCCATTCCTCCCAATACATAAAAAAAGAAAAATGCCAAAATATAAATATTGGAAAACATATGATTCAACTTTCCTTGTTTTGTCCTCTCTTGGGACAAAGCCCCTGGAGGCAAGGGACGTAGTTACTAGATGTCTATAAAAACTCCAGCTATAATAAGTTATTGATAATGGTAAACATAAATACATGTAAATATAGGGCAATTGTAAAGGTAAAATTTATATATTTGAGAGAAAATAATGTATTTATAAATAATGAAGTGAACTATCAATCAAACTTCTTTTTGTTATTTTATTTTGTTTCCATATCTATAATATGCTAAAGTATAGATTGAGAATTGTTCTGTGTACAAATATTTTTAAAAGCGAAGCTTTTCTATAATTAGGGTCGGTCCGTCCGTACGTCCGTCCGTCCGTAACGGATAGCTTTTTTCGTTAATTTAGGCAGGTTAGAATTGTCCTATCGATTTCAAATTTTGCATGGTGATTCCTTTAGTAGTTAGGTACAATTTAGAAAGCGTAGCAACTCTATAATCATTACCG
>LS056752.1:0-11785 GCA_900241095.1 Acartia tonsa
AAAAAAATATTTTGATATCCTTTGATGTAGAAAATTATAGAGAACAAGTACATATGAATCTTTTAATATTTTATTGAGAAATATAGGCTGCAGATGCTTAAAAAAACTTTTTTGAGGGTCATGCTGTATATCTATACTATAAATCTGTTGTTTGTCCGTTAATATCTCGCTAAACACTAAAACGATTGAGTTCTCTATTTTAGTGAAGCATTATTTAGGTCCCAAAATGGTTTTAGGCTGTTTAATATTAACCGTTAAGTCTTGAAAATGCCTTTTTGTAAAGTGTAATGAAAACCTTAAAAGCGTATTCTATTCTTTATTATTCAATAATTTGGCTAAATTATTAAAAGTAATGTTTAATCTAGAGTTTGATGTTAATCACTAAAAAATTAAAACTTTGTATCGTCTATGTTCGTTTCTATCTTTGTCTGTTGTGTTGAGCTTCGATTTTAGAAGTTGTTGTTGTTTTTGTATTATATGACTTAACTAAAGCGTTTGACAGTATTTCATCTACTTAGAAATGATGTAAAAGCTACTCTAAACTAAGAATTATCAGTCTGTCTGTTGTTTACCTGGCTTCCCGTAGTTCCTCAATCTCTCTCTGTCTGACCAGCCTTTCTGAATCAAATTCTTCTTCCTAAAATGATTAATACATTTTTGTTTGTCTAAAAATGTAGGCTTAGATTGCATATTTAATTGGTTTGATAAAGAAGGATTATATTTTTGTAGCTAAGCTACTCTATAATTGTAATAGTTTGTCCATTTGTCTGTATTTCCGTCTGCCTGTTTGTCCGTCTATCTATAGGAAACCGTAAGTGGTAAAAGCAGAGTTGCGGAGTTACCAAATAATAATTTATAAAAAATCTCTTTATTTATCTTGTCCGGAGCCGGAGCCGTTTTTTAACGAAAATTACGGCTCCGGCAAAATATGGCGGCTCCACAGCTCCCAGCTCCATTTTCTTGGCTGATTACTAAGATTGACGATTGATTTTTGTGTGAAGATTTTCTATAATGATGATCATCCAGAATATAATTTACTTGGTCCGGTCATGCTATACAAGCTAAATATTTATATTTTTCTAAAAGATTACTGTCTATTACATTTTAAATTGACATTTAATCGGTGTATTAGATTAATAAATATTCAGTTCAAAGCTTTTCCTGTAAAAAGGTTTATAGATTGGTTAACCAATTAATTCCATCATTATTAAAGCGAATAAAAAATAATAGTTTCATTAAAATTATCCCCGAATTATTTACCTTTCTGAGAACTTCTTCAGGAGAAATAATCTTCTTCTTTGGAGCTCTACCTCTCTCTGTAACAATTTAAGGATTTTTTTTTTTAGTTTAAAGGTAAAATAAAAAATGAATAGATGTAGTAGATCTAGATGGTCAAACAGGCCCGATAAACCATCAAACTTCTTTCCAAAAAAAGTAAACTATAGCAAGCATATAAATGCAGGCGGTATCAATGTGTCTACTCCAGCAGTGACCCGTCCCCCCCCCCCCTCACTTATTTTGAAATAAATGAAAAATCGCGGGGGGCAAAAAGCATTCTTACCTTGGCTACTATTATCAGCTCCTTCAAAAACGCTTGTAAAGTTTTTGTTCAATTTCCCTGGCTCAAATTGGGCTAATCCTAAAAAAAGATTTTTCATAATAATGTATCCAACTCAAAAAGCTGAATGCATATGCGTGTTCTGTAAGATCTCGTTAGCGGCAAAAAAACTTACTTGGAGCATTGTTCATTGTTTGGAAAAAGTTTGATCTTCTCTTGACAATATTCAAGTCACCAACACTCAAACCTGTTCCCTGAAATATAGAAATTTTCACTAGGAAAATTAATTTCCATTATGGCTTTGAAATCGATTAATATCTACTGGAATAGAACCGGTTCTCATTCATACTGAAAAAGCATGTATCGCATCGTGTTACACACAATTATCAACAAATATTAAGATAAAAATCATAAAATTACTACCAATTTTGTTGGCCTTCGGCCCCTCGAGGCTAAGAAACTGATTTTAATCTTAAAATTTATCCGCGGAAAGCTGTCTTTAATACGTTGCAATGAATAAATAATATCACATCTCTTTTTTAGATCTCGCTATTCACAAACAATCCGCCAATTTATTGTCGTTTCAATGTCCCCGGACCTCTTCATAGACAACTTTTACCTCGAGGTTTTCATTTTCCACGTTAAATCTGCTGGCAGAGGCATCTCTCTCAAAGTTTTTCTGCATCTTTTCTACTGTCTTGAAATAATTCCTGAATGAAAACTTCAATGAAAATTTCAATTGCCGCGAAAAGTTGTCTATAATACTTTGCAATACCTAAGGAATAAGGCATAACTACAATTTTAATATTAAAAAGACATATCCAAGGGGTTAATCGGACCTTTTCTACGTAAAACATGTTTACCATGAAATGGTGTCATAATGGATATCACATTTAAGACAAATTGTCCTAAAAACTATTACTTAGAAAATTACTTGGAGTTGAAAAACAACTGAACCCACTCTTTAAGTAAAAAAAAAATTTTATCGTTTTTTTTATTTACTTTATTAGGTCAGGAGGGTTAAGGTTAGATTTGGGGTACAGGGCAGCCCCTCAGAGGACATCCTGCAGGTGTCCTAAATGTGCTATGAAGCAAGTCTTTTCTTGGTAAACAATCTGAACTAACCTGGCTGATTTAATTTTCTCCATCTCTTGTCTCCTCTCCTCCCTGGCCTCGGGATTATCTAGCTTAGCTATCTCCCTACACATTATATAGTATATACATATAAATATATTAATTTTTCCAGGTACAAGGTACACTATTACAGTCAAAATATTTCTTCAATCAATTTTTTAAAATTAATGGATGTCCTTAAAAAGTGTCCTACGTTCAGACTCAAAAAATAATACTCTGCAAATTAATAAGTTTTATGTTCGTTAATCATACCGTCTCATTTTAGAGGTTTGCTTTTACGGATGTTGTCATCTTTGTTTGATTATGGATAATTAATAAATAGTGACCTGAATTCTTTTCCCAAAGTTCTGACTAAGTTGATCTCCTCTTCCCTCACCTTTTTCATTTCTTCTGGTTTCCTAAAATAAACAATTTTGGAGACAAAAATTTTCAAAATAAACTTCATAAAACAAAATTATAAACTGATAAACAAAAATTTATTTAGGTTGGACTACTAAATGTTTAACACAAATACATCATTTAAACAATGACCCCCTCCCACCACCGTTTAAGTCCCATTTTAAAAATTTTGTACTCCCACCCAAAATTATTTTTTTTGAAATTATTTATCTATTAAACATTAAACCGAAAATTTATATATAATTTAAAATTAATAATATTTTTATTTATTTCCTAAACTAAATATTGTCTTTAAATGCTGTAAATCCTAAAATCTAAAGTCTAAAATCTTAACTAACAGTAACCAAGGTTAAATTTCTTAAAAGTAGGGAAAATAGTTTTCCAAAAATATTAATATTAGTTATAAAAAGTGCCCTTTTCTGATCATTAACATTACAATAAAATTTAATTTCAATACATTGTCTGCAGATAGGAAAATGAAAAGGTACAAGACTAATTTTAAGAACAATATGAATTTTAATTTCTGACTTTCAAGATGAAACACCCAACTGTGACTAATGAAGGAGGAGATTTGTAAATCATTAATCTAGAATTCAAAGACAGACACAAATATGTAAGATTAGGGATAGGTTACCTGAGATTGGTTCTTAAAAGATAATGCCGCGTTTTTTCGACATTTTTTACGCTATGAATAACAAGCGCGGCATTCGCGAAATCTAAAAGAGTATACAACGATTTATTTAATTATTTCGCTTTTGTTGGTACGGCCTTCATAGAAGAAAAACAAATTATCTTCAATCCATTTTTGCTGCATATTAATTAATGCATCTTTTTAGAGCTGTGTTAGACATTATAAAAATTGCTAAAAAATAATTTAAAATTCAGTATTCTTAAGTTATATACTCTGCTGAAATTCTATCGTCTTCGTTCAATCAATCAATGTCTAAAAAACGCCGAAAAAATGCGGAATTCATCTTTTAAAAACCCATCTCTGAAGACAAATATGATGGCTTTCAAACAGGTATAGATAATAAATAGATACAAATAATTTACAAGACTAAATGATTAAGTTTTTAAATTCAAGTAAAATGCAAAGAAATATATAGTTGTAGAACCAGTATCTAATAAAAATTAATTAATAAAAAAAATTTTAGAAAACTAAACAACAATATTTTAAATTAAAAGGTAACAGTAAAGGAATAAAGTAAAAATTAAGTTGGTGTATTAAAGGAAAATAACAAAACTTTTTTCAAATTATGTGATCAAAAACAAGGATGACAACATCCGTAAAAAGCAAAGCAAGAACAAATCATGGATGGACATGAGGATAAAGTAAGTTTATATAACAAATGTTAAATGACCACATAAAATAAAAAAATAAAAATAAAAAATATAAAAAAATCATAAGTAAAATCATGTAAAATCATGCAATCTTTATCAAAGAAATATACATATTGTAACATAACTGCCAGACCGAAGTACCACGTTTGATGTATTACAATTTCCCCATAGCCGTACTGACTGACAGTCAAAGTGAATTATAAGAAAGCTTAGCAAACGATGTTTATTTTTTTCTTTTCACTGTATAAAGATATATAAATCTAAAATAAAACTGCATAAAATTCTTTTCATTTTTAAAAGCGAAGTTTTTTTATAACTAGGTTCGGTTAGTATGTCCCACTGTGGAAGGGATTGTTACATCCGTAACAGATTGCCCTTATTGTTTATTTAGTTATGTTAGAAGCGTCAAACCGATTTCATGATGATTGTTAGAATATGGGTTGCTATAAAAATTGTGGTAAAATATAGAAGCTGGTACTTTCTGTCAAAGTGACTAGTTTTTTTTCTATTTTCCTAGCCCAAGCAAGGAGTCCTAATCAAGTATACCCTAACCCTACTGGGCTACCCGCAATGTAACCTAACCTAAAGTAATAATCAAACAACGAAAAACTAAACCCCCATATATTTAATCAATTTAATATAACAACGGGGTTTTAAATACTCGACAAAGCACCTTTAGCAGGGTTCGACAGCCGCGCCTCAGTCGCGCATAAGACTCAGTTTTAAACCTGCTCGTGAGAAGAAAAAGAAATTTCAGAAAGAAGGATTGTCTTCTAAAGAGTAGTTTTATGCATCCAGCTAAATTTTATAGAGATAAAATGACGATTTCACTGAGGCTTACACGCGGCTTACGCGCGGCTGCCGATTCCTGACCTTGAGGGAAATTGTCAAAACATTTTTTGCGCCATTTCCGAATACCTGAAAGACTAACCTGGCATTTTTGTCAATGTTAAGCTGAATGACTCTTGCAGGCATCTTGGAATCCTTCCCTTCTTTCACTTCTGGCTTTACCTAAATATTAAAACAAAGTATAAATTAAGGTGAGGTGTGAATGGATCCTTGACAAAATAGCCTCTGACAAAATTTAGGACAAAATAGCCTCTTAAGGAAAATAGCTTCAAATGTTAATAATGATAATGTCCGCAGCGCTCGTCCTAGTCATAAAACCTAACCTAAAAATTGTAAAAAATATCGCAACTACTTTTTGTAAAATTCACGAAATTCTAAAGATTAATAAAAACTTTTACTAATTTCAAATATTGAAACTTAATAACAAATATTTTCTTTCAAAAATTCTTACAAAGATGACAATCTCCATTAAAAGCGGCGATGGACAACAAATAATGGAGGTTTACACGGACAAACTGAGTTACAGAGCAGATTTTCAGAAAGAGAGAATATGCCATCAATAATTTGAAAATCACGAATCTTTATAAAAAAATATCTTTTCCTTTTGAAATAATATACTGTATGGTCAGCATCAACAATCCAAAATCCTTCTATCTTAATTAGCAGAACATTTCCACCATTCCTTTGCAGACTGACGGACTTAGAAAGTGAATTATAGAGTATCTTCGCTACTAAAAAGGTAGCTTAAAAGTTATCAATTTTCAAGCATGTATTAAAAAATTAACATTATCAAATTTAAATGTAATTAACGTTCTTTTGACTTTAACAAAGTACTTAACCCAATTACATTATTATGCAGAGGCATCTAAGGGAAATGTAGTAGTAAAAATAGAATGTTTTTTTGAGGGGGTTTTTCCAAGGCGATAATTCCTGGGAGGTTAGAGATATCCTCCCTCCGATTAGTTCGAAACCTTCAATAGACCTATAAGAAGCTTTACTTCAAAGGTTAATCATATCGGTTAAGCGGTTAGCATAATATGTCCTGGTTTAAGAATAGAATTTCACAAAACAAAAATGCTCAGAATTTATTTAATTGAGAATTTTTTTTTAGCTAAAAAGATAATTTAAAGTGATTGTTTCAGTGATGGACAAAAACAAACGCAACTAAAAATTGTAATTAAAAGTAAAAAGTAAATAATTTTAATACATATTTCTATTTTCATTACTAGTAAATTTAACTAATGTCAAATATTTAAAGTTTAGAAGTTGTCAAGTTCCCCTAAAAATTTTGTGACATTTGTCATTTTACGCTTCATACAGGTAAAGGGTCATTTAGAAAGGGTCAAGGCAATATTAGGGAGGGTGGGGATATGTGGCTGTTTATTACACTAGTCCCCAAAGTTTTATAGTTTTATAATAACGTTTTCTCTTTCGTTGGCTAAACAACTTTTGTTTGTGTATCACCATTGGGATGTACATTGTCTTATCCCTTTAGATCCCTGAGGTGAGGTACATAGTTAACGGATTTATTCAAAATTTTAAACATTAAATTTTGTTTGAACAAGGATGACAGCATCCATAAAAGCAAAGCACTGAAACACTAGGACAAACGGACAATAACACTTGTATAGTGTCAGAACTGAATAATCAGAATATAAATATATAAGAGTCGAAGCAAGATTGTAAGTAAATTTGTTGAAAAACTGCTTGATACAACATAATATTTATAGACATACTAACATTTTTAGGACTTGATTATAGAGTTGCTTTGCTTATAACATTATACTTTATTGTTCCAGGAATCCATATACCAAAATTAAGATCAATGGATAATAAGATCACATAAATATTTTTTGTTGTTAAAAAAGTAAAGAAAATCATCATGTTTAAAATGGACGTACGGAGATTCTGGTAATGATTATAGAGTTGCTACGCTTTCTAAATCGTACCTAAGTACTAAAGGTATCACCATGCAAAGTTTGAAATAAATAGGATTATTCTAACATACATAAATTCACGAAAAAGTTATCCGTCACGGACGGACTGACTGACGGAAGGACGAACTAACAGATATTAATTATAGAAAAGCTTTGCTTTGAAAAATAAACAATGAATCAAAATACAAACATCCGTAGTAGCAAAGCACAAAAATCATGATTAAAGTGTATTATTGTGTATTATGTTCAGTGTTCATAGATAAAGAAAATTTTTATCACGCAAACCATATACTGGATGCTAGTTTATATAGAGAATCTTTCAAAAAAAAAAGCAATCTATCTTGAAAAGTAACCAAGAAAATCACCTTTCCCACATAAAATTACGGTTTGCTAGATGTTTAAGATATTCAATTTTAAACGATTTACAGCTTTTTCAAAAAACCTGTTGAATTCGGATATTTAAAATTATTGAATCTAATACCTTATAATGTTGTTATATTATAAAATATCACATATGGGTAGCCAAACAATATATCACAGAGAGCTAATACATTTTTTCACTTAATCTTAATTTTCATCTTGATTAAATTCAATTATTTATCAAAAATTTTAACTAAAGATTTTAATCCCATATTTTTTTATTAATACAGCTTAAAACTTAAACCCTTTAGCAACCTTTAGTAACTAAATTAAATCATAGCAATAGGTTTTAAATATAACAAGAATTAAAATACTCAATTGCACCAATTTAAAACAATTATTAGAGTGTTCAATAAATATTTTTAAAAATTAAATCTATTTTTTATCATTGAATGATTCAAATTACAATTCCTTTCTTTCACAAGTACATCGCTCACTGACAAATAAACTAACTACACATTTATAAAGTGACTTCGCTACCGAATATATTAGAATATCACATCACTTCTAAATATTTGAATCTTGACTAAGGGAAACTAAACAAACCGAAAAATTATCTATAATTGACAAATATTTTCAAGTCAGAATCATGGACAAATTTAATGAAAATAAAATCTGAAATCACAACAGGCTTTCTAAGATTTCATTGATATTTAAAATTTCTTCTTTTAATATGTTAAACCTTTTATGAAAGTATCATAATGTCTACGTATGAATTTTTAGCTAAAGATCTTGCTTATTGGTGTATCGATATAATTCTACTTTACCGTTAAGCTTTATATAGGTTTAAATAAGGCTCATAACTGTTTTAGGGGAGGACAACTCCACCCTCCGAAGAAATTTCTTTTTTACCTTTTTATCGAACTTTATTAAAGTATGAGGTTCGACTTCGCCCTGTTCCTCTTTACCTCAAGTGTCCCAAGATGCCTCTAGAGGCGTAGCCGCTAGCAATTGATAATTCACTAATTAAATCTTAGAATAATTGTCTATGTTTGAATTGAAGCTTTCACAAGGAAAATATCTCTTTTTATTGGCATTCTTTTATATAGAAATTTGTGGGATGGGCCATGTGATAAGGGAATTTGTAAATAGGTAAAATTATTCCAGGTTTAATTGCAATATGCGTCTGCCAGGCCTTAAAAAATTTACTTACAGTCTTCATAGACGTCCAAGGGTGGGGATAAATGGGTTTTTTAACCCCCTCTAACTTTGAAATAAATTAAAATTTTAAAATTTCATTAGATTTGACCCCTCTCAAAATAAAAAACTTGAACGTCCCTGACTGTCCCGTGTCTCCTTTCTGTTTAGAGTAATATTCAGAAGGAGTCTTTGAACTGAATTTTATAAACACGTTTTGTCATTCGTAGGCTTTAAAGCATTGGAGACCAGGTTGATTTATGCTTGATCTGCACAAAGTAATGTCCAAACTTTTCCACCATTGTCATATCCTCAAATGTTCAGTTAGCCTAATTATGCA
The DNA here is from genome assembly GCA_900241095.1 of Acartia tonsa. NCBI lineage: Eukaryota > Metazoa > Arthropoda > Copepoda > Calanoida > Acartiidae > Acartia > Acartia tonsa. Next base: position 9,116 of record LS056752.1, read on the forward strand.
CTCATCAAGTAATTTGTAGTGAGGTGCACATATTCGACAAAAGCAAAAAAAAAAGTGTTTTTTGGCAATTTAAAAATCCTTTATCTGAGGACTTATCCTTTAGATTTATGTACAATGTTCTAAATAATGAAAATTATCTATCTTGTCAACTACAAGTAATTTATTTATTTTCAACTATTTCAAATCCAAAGCTTTTCATTAGTTGTCTTGTGTCCGTATTCTCGTCTTTATTTATGAAATATTTGAATGCAAGTATATCCTTAATCGAAATTCTCAAATTTGTTGGTTTAAATATTATATCATATTTTTTTTCCAACTCGACAGTATGTTCCATAAGCTTGCTATCTATTTTGTCTGTAACTATGTAATATAGTGAATATTTAGGTTGTTTATTGACTGATTATTAGTGTAGATCTTTAATTTAGCTACAAATTTGGCTTAGGACCCCCCTCAGCGGTTTGGATAATTTATGATTTGTGGATGTTGTCATCCTTGAATTTATGTTAAATTCTATTCAGACCTTTTGTAACATTAGGTCTTTTTTAGGGTGAATCTTATGTCATTTAAGTCTTTTGTAGGATTAAATCTTATGTCATTTGGGTCTCTTTCAGAATTAGGTCTTATGTCATTTAGGTCCTTTGTTGGATTAGGTCTTTTGTAGGATTAGGTCTTTTGTAATTTTAACGCAACAATCATTTTACCTTGACTTTAAAGGCTAGAAAATTTACAAATATAAAAATATATCCAAAAAATTTATTAGTAGCATTTTAGCCGTTTTAAACAACTGTGAATTCTAGGTAAATTAAAGTCAAAAGAAATTAAGTTGTGATTTCTCTGAATTTATAACCTTTTAATATTACGAGTATAAATGTCACACAAATCGATATATTATTACTTGGATATTGCACCAGATTTTAATATTTTCTGATAAATTGATGTTCACAGCTGACAATAAATTTTCCCCAGACAATATATCAACAATATATTATATCCATTGTAACACAGTAATAAGAAAGTTTAGGTTTATTAGATTTAATCTTTATTAACCCCAATTAAATATTGTTTTAAATACAAAAAAATTACTATGGTCAGAACATTTATAGGTAGAATTTTGGCCTAACCCCGAAACAACTTGATATTTGACTTTGACTAGCGGCTGGGCCACTACAGACTTCTAGGGACACTTGAGAGAAAAGGGGTGAAGTCGACCAACCACTTACAATTTTAATTTTAAAAATTAAAATTAAACATTCTTTAGATTGTCTTTTTTTCTAGGTCCGATTTCTCTTAGTTAGTGTTTCCTCCCCCAAAACGTTATAAACCTTCCTTGTATCTATAAGCAGCTTGACTATAAAGTAGAAAGAAATCAGTTCTGCAGTTTGGAAGATTTTGGCTATACATTTAGACATCGTGTTCCTTTTACAATCATTTTTGACGGACGAAAGGGTTGTTTAAAATAAGGTTTTTTTTATAAAACATTCGTTTAGTTAAAACTGTAAAAAAGTACCTGAACAGGAACTTCAGTACTAGAAGTAGTTTTGGACCAAAGATTCTTCAGATTGGATAGGATTTTTGAGTTCTCTTCATAGCTATCCTACAACAATTACAAGGACTATTAGTCATACAACATAGAAACTAAAACAAAATAAAAAGCAAATAAGCGTATTCCAAAATTGTTAATTGATTTTTGGGTTCAAGATGGATGTTCTGTTTTAGTACATTAATAACCTTCCCTACCCCTGCGAGGCCTATAGATGCTCTGTCATAACCCTGCCATTTACCTAATATAAGCTAACGTATCATGACTTACGTTAAAAATAAACTAAGGGAAAATTACACCACCCCCTCGTATTTAATATATTTCAAAATTAGGAGCTGTGGAGGTTGTGGGTTTATTTGCTCGACTTAGCACATGGATGAAAACCGCCAATTTATTTCACCAACCTTGACATCATCTTTCTTTTCGGTGTCAGTGTGTCCATTGTTAGTTGCTGCACTAGCCGTCACCTCTATCTTCGGAACCGGTTTCGGAGAACTTCTCCCGCCAAAAATCCTACTCAACAACTTGGGAGAACTTTTTGGGGTGGCTTCTTGGTTTTTTACCGCCATTTTGGGGGAATTTTTGGGCGTTGCCTCTTTGATGTGGGATGGGGGGTTTTCATTTTTACGGTCCAGTTTGGGGGACAGGTTTTTGAGGATGTTGAAACCCTTTGCCAGTTTGGAGGTGAGGGAAGGAGAAGCAGCTGGAGAGTCTGGCATTTATTTGTTCTTGTCAGTTTTTAAAAAATTGAATATGGTTATTTTTGTACAGAAGATAATTATGTCCCTCATCGAGGCAGCTTATAGAGCCTAATAAGAAATGACGTCATACAATACAAATGACCAATGATAGGTCAGTATACATTGTAATTAACCACTGGTACAATTTTATTAGACAATATCCATCATTTCATTAGCAAACAATGAGCAAACATGTTTTCTTAATTTAGTAAAGGACCAGTTACTATTGTGTTAAATAAAATTTTGGGGATATAAATAAATTTTTATTTTTAAATTGCTTTATTTAAAAAAAACGGTTTACACAAAGTATTCGGTTCCGCGGGGGGGGGGGGGGGGGGGGGGGGGGGGGGGGGGGGGGGGGGGGGGGGGGGGGGGGGGGGGGGGGGGGGG
>LS056754.1:0-11781 GCA_900241095.1 Acartia tonsa
ACCTCTTGGGGCAAATCCCCTAGAGGCTAGGGGCAAAATCGCTAGTCTATTATAAAGGGGTTAAAGACTAATCGAACTATCTAGTAGCTGGTTCCAGTCGAAGTTTCCCTAAGGATAGCTATACAGTAAACATACAATGTATATTTCAGTTTCGCTATCTAATTGTCAATCTGCCTAGCTAGATATCTTTTAGAATCTTCTCTCTGGTTAGCTGGATATCCTTCCTGTCTATCTATATGATTTAGCTACCAATCATTTTTTTGTATCTTATTATCAAAATATTATCTATTTACCTATTACCTCACCATTACCTCGGAAGGGCGGGATTCTCATTCGATTCAAGTGATCATCTAGGGAATCAAGAGCATCATCCGCGTGTAATAGGATGCGATACTCTAACACCTAAGGATATTAGGTTAAGTAACATCCATCAGACAACCAACCTATTGATTGCACGACCTTTGTCTGAGAAGTACTAACTGTGCATGGTAATGAGTTGCGCCTGTTTATGGGCCAAGGCATTCCCCTAATCTTACTATTTATGTCGCACACCTGCCATAGCAGCAGTAGGAACCATTTTTAACTTCTTTAGTTTTAAATCGATGTCCGCCCGAGATTCGAACCAATCACCTCGACGGATGCGGATGCGCTACGTGTTGAGCCATGATCGAGGGTCAACAATCTATTAACTTAATGTTATTCTTTTATTCTCAACATATTTATCTATCTGTCTGTCTTCCTATTTCAGAATCATCTTTTCCACCAAACAAGATCTACCTATCTTTCTATCTATCAAACCAACCCGCTATCTATCAATCTATTATTCCTAGTTCCTAGAAGCAATTCTATTGCTATATCCCCTGTTTTTTATCTATCTTTACATATATTAGTTATACTAGCTAGCTATCAGTATCTATGTATCATTCTAGCCTTTTATCTGTTTAGCGAGATATCTATCTATCTTTTATTCCTTGTTCCTAGAAGCAATTATATTTGCTATTTTCCTTGCTTTTTGCATGAGTGAATCTTCTTATTAATTTACTTGTATTTTCAGTATGGATACGACAATAGACGATAATTAGATATACATCCCAATTTTGTTAAAAAAGTAGTAAGCCCTTAGATTTAGATTATTGGTTAACATGTTTGAATATTAATGGTTTGTACGAATCAACAAGGTTAACGAATTAGAGAACGTGATTATGCAAATTTGGATACTTTTTTAAATTACAGTTTGAACCTTGCTGGGCTTATAATGAAAATTAGAGTACTTTAGAAAAGAATGGAAACCTGCTAGGCCACGTCCATTTGCAAATTATTATCCTTGTTTGACTACATACACACATGCGTGAACTTGAACATATGATAGTAAAAAATAAATTAAATACACAGATTCTAAATAATTAGAACGACAAATAAACAAGAGTTAAATTTCCATGTACTTAAATTTCAAACTAGCCGCTGCGCTCAAAGTATCTAGGTGATGTAAACTATATAATAGTCAAAACCCATACCAGGATCTACGTAATGCTTTCTATACAATCCTAATAGAAAAAAAAAAAAAATCTTCACATAATATAAAGACACTAAAAGTCCCTCAAAAGAATTCTGACGTCATAAAAATAAGGGATGAGGAGAAAGGAGTGGGAAAGAAAACCCCTAAAAAAGAGATGGTTAATCTCTTATTTTTATGACGTCACATTGAGATTATTGGTTAGAATAGGACTCTAACAACATGGCAAAATACATAAAATCAAACCTCTGAAACGAAAGGACAAACAAACATTAACTCTTGTAGAATGTCAGAACTGAATAGAAGTATACAAATGTTTAATCCTAACAAAATTGTAAGGAAATGTGTTGCAAAACTGCTTAAGGAAATACTTACAGTTTTAGAACAGAGAATAGAGTTGCTTTGCTTATAACATTGTGCTTTGTTGTTCTAGGTATCAGTATTCCAAAAATCAGTTATAGTTATAATTATAGAATACCTTCGATTTAAATTCTTTTGTAGCCAAAAAAAAAACTTGCCTTTAGATGTAGATTTAAAATGGTTCTTTTTTAGCACTCTAAAAAATCTCCAGTAAGTAATGAATAGTCCTTTTGTTATTGTAATATTTTCCCATGGGTAAAACATTAATCAAATAATATCAGCAAGTGTTCACATACAACTGCTAATTTTATCTTGATATAGAAGACAATTTTTCATAACTAGGGTAAAGTTACCGTGGCTTAACACGTGGCGCATCCCCTCATCCTCGGGTAGGTGGTAGGTTCGAATCTTGGCTTAACACCGCGTCATAACTAAAGAAGTTAATAATGATTTCTACTGCTACTATGTTGATATACACTAGAGATCCACTGTTCATATTCATCTCTCAACCTTCATTAAAAGAATGAAAAATTATAGAACTTTCTCTATTTAAAACATTAATCTATGTTAATTTAGTTCATAAATAAAAAGAAAAAAATGGATGAATTGTAATATTTTTCTACAATGTAATCAAGTTTTATAATTGCTTGATACTTGCCTAGATACTTTTTTCATGTATATTTGTATTTGACTGTACAGATTGTGTAGAGTAAATTAGAGTGAAAATTTTTCAGATTCTAGTTTGTTCTAATATTTGCATATTCTATTTAATCTTTTCATCATATTTTAGCAAAGACTTTGCCTGTAGAATTTTATTTTCATTCGGAAATAAATCTTTAAATATCTAATATTAATATTAATTAAATATTTAAATATCACTTTAAAAAACCTCTAAATAATCTCTATTATGTTTCAAAGAAAATAATGCTTTTTTGCAAAGATTTTTTTTTTTAAAAAGTGTACAGTACAAAAAGTAATAGGGATTCTTAAATTAAATTACTTTTCTCTTGCTAACCCTACATGGTAATTATTTATGCCTGTTTTGGGGCAAGGCATTCCCCCTACTTTACCTATGTTGCAATTCTAACAAACCAATAGTAGACAACGACTTTAGTATTGACTCGTTATTAGACTTAGATTCGAACCGATAACTTACCTGACAACGAGCTGATGCGCTACGACATAAATTTGATGCTAAACTAGTTATTTCTCGCATCGTATTATAAACGGCTTTCCGCGGATATAGAATGTACAATTAGAAGATTAAAACCAGTGTATTTTTGTATTCGTAGAAAGCTGGATATAATAAGATGCTAGACATAGTTTTTTCGTATAGATGAGAACCGGTTCCTATCCACCGGATTCGGATGAATACGAGAATGAACTATAAAATGGTACCAAACGCTCTGCAGACAACCAAATCTTTGACCACAGCATTTCCTTTAATCTATCTATTTATGTCGCACCTCTGACATTGAAGCAGTGGGGACCAGTAAGGCCTGCAAGTGGAACTCCAGATTCGAATCCAACAACAAGCAGATGTGCTAATTGTAATGTAATAATCTTATTATAGAAAGTAGTAGGGTTTTTTTAGGTTCTCTATTTTAGGCAAGCTTCACATAGGTTGTGTTGTGGTTTTAAGGCTACTGAATTTCAGATTTAAGTCTTTGGATGGGTTTTAGCTATTTTTCAAGCCCTTCTCTCCCTTCGAATCCAAAGCCTATAGATGCAAAGGGTTTAAAGTCAACTAAACAACACAGCTTAGCGTCTATGTTTCTTTGATTAATTTTTTTATGAATAGCTCTCCCCTTTCAAATAAAATTAAACTTTAATGTGTTTAAATATGATTTAATGCATATTGTAAATATACTTTTATAGCAAATGATTAAAAGATGATTATCCATATGTTGCTAAAATTAATTTTATTAATTAGTGTTACTATTTATGTTTTGAAAGGCCAACAAGGCTCGGCAGCCGCGCATCAGCCGCTTTTGCTTTTTGAAAAAGAAAGGGACAATTTTGAGAAAAATTGTCATTTCTGTCTAAACTTATGTGAAGTTATTAAAACTTATATTATTAATTTCTCACAACTAGGCTGCTGACCTAAAAGAAATGGTTACACATCTAATTTTGTTTTTGTCATACTTTGCGGCTAATAATAAAAGAAACAATGACCTTAGCTGCAGATAGATAAAGCGAGACAGGACGTTTATTACACTAGTACCCAAAGTTTTAAAATATTTTTTTCTCAATCATTGGCTAAACAACTTTGGGCACTTTTATTAAATTTGGATTGGTTGGTTTATTGAGTTGGGTGTCTAAATATTTCCACAACTTATTGTTATCTACTAAGGGTTAATTTGTGTATCACTATTGGGGATATACATCAATTTATCGGCCATTGTCTTATCTCTTTATATCCCTGGAATGTATGACTTATATGCATCACAGAAGTTGTTGTGGAGAGATAAATGTTACATTGAATGACTATGATTTTCACTAATTATGCCTCTAGCACGGCAAGATTAATTATTTCATATTTATTTAAGCGCGGACAAGAGTAATAACTCGTTTTATCAGGGAGGGAATGGACATTGGGCTGTTTATTACTCTAGTCCCCAAAGTTTTAGAATTATGTTTTCTTTTTGTTGACTTAACAACTTTGAGGCTTCTATTGAATTTTGACATGTTAAATCATAAAACTGAGTATCCAAATGTTTCAGCCACTAATTGTAATCTATAGAAGAGGTAAATCATCATTAAGATTATTGCATTTTATGCACGTTGCTATGAGGCTAAAAGCTAAATTATTGCAGCTTGAACAAAAAGAAAAGTAAACTAATCAAATTTGTGACATTTTTGTATTCTCTTACATTTTTCCCATGATTTTTTTGGACGGTTGTCTTAGCTTTTGGAAAATAGCCTAAAACCTGGACCAATAATTAATTTCTAAATCCTTATTGGATTAAATTTGATGTTTCCTACTTATAATTTAACTACTCCATATATAAAAAGCTAATTGCTATAAAGATGCTTAATTGTTGAAATTCAAATCGTCCATACAGTAAATCAGGGCTCGGCAACCATGCTGTTTAAGACGCTAGCTGCTGATTTAAATTTGTGGAAATAAAGAATAGTCGATAAAAAGAGAATGACAGCTAAAAACAGTGCATTATAATATAGGAATAGTCCAGCCAACAAATAATGTTATGCTTTGGAAACTGCTTTAAAAAAGTAGCTGACTGCAGCCTATTTTGGCGGCTGCTGCTACTGTTGCCGAGGCTACATCAAATTTACCTTGATTGACCAATGTGAAAATATCCAATTTTCAAAACTATAAGAAACAACAATTTACTTCCATCATTGTTTGCATTTTTGACAAATTGATTTTCGTATATTTATCATCAAATTGAATGATTATAGCTTTAGAATAGCGTTAAAAATACGTAGTTCTTGAAAAACTTAGACTAAATATAACTACATATAATCCTATATATTTGCTTGTCCATTAAAATCTTGCTAAATACGAACAGATATTTCACAGGTCTTAGGATGGGTTAAGGCTATTTTTGTATGCACATGCTGGAGGCGCAGCAGCTATTTAATGGAATAAAAGATTTTAGAGCATTGTTAACAAAAATGGCAACATTAAAAAAAGAAATCCATAAAAATAATGTATTTAGTATTATAAAAATATCTGAAGGGTAGAATCCGATCGGTTCAGTGGTTACCGAGATCTTAAGGGACAGACGGAGAGACGGGCAGACATCAAACTATATATATTATAGATAATATTTGGTCAGTACAAAGATTGAACGGATTATTGAATTATAAAAAAAATATTTAGCAGTAAAGCTAATCTATAACTAGGGTTGGACGAACCTAGTAATAGTGTCTAACTTTTTATCTTTGTGACGTAACAAAAATCCATCTCTTTTTTAGGGGTTTCCTTTCCCACCTCCCCTCTCATCCTTCGATTTTTGTTACATCACAAAGATAAAAATTTAGACACTTTTACTAGGTTCGGGTTGGACCGTTCGCCTTTATGATCGACAAATTAAAAAAACAATGTATTTCCAAAGGCCACACAAATCTGATCTTTGCAGTGTAGATTCTCCTAACTATATTATTACATAATTATTTTTATAAAGTAGTAAGGTTTATTTTGTCTGTAGCTTAAGATTTCGATAACTTTTGAACCGTTTGAGTTCTTACTCTTATCGAATCTTCACATAAATTACAGAATAGGTTTAGGCTATTTTATATTTAGATTTAAGTCTTGAGATGGTTTTAGGTATTTAACTTAGAACCATTAGAGGATAGGGGTGTTTCTACTAGTGTACTATAATCTATTAAACTCGCAATTAATAAATGAATGAACTTTTCCTTACACAAGGAAGTATTAAATCATTAATGCGGATATCAAAATATAAAAAATTCAAAGAAAAGGTGATAGGTAAATCACAAAATGTGAAGCTGCTAATTATTTCAGCAAAAGACATTACTTTTAAAATAAAAGAAGGATGACAATATCCAAAAGAAGCAAAGCATGAAAAAGTTGCATACTGGATGCACTGTGGTAATTGGTATCTTCACTCATATTTTCACCATAACTTTGATGCACAGAAAATAAAAAAGATAAGAAGTAGTCTCGCTGCCAATGAAAAAAAAACTATTTGTATAATTATGTAAAACAGTCTAATTATTCTCTAAAAAATATAATAAAGAAATTTATTTTTTCTTTCATTGACAAATCATCAATAATCGATCTATTCTTAAATAAATAAAAAAATTGCATACTTATTCGTTTATCTCAATAATTGTAGCAATTACCTGGTCACTTGAATTTGAGTTGCCGATTGTGTTCACAGTTGTCTCGGTGTTTCCTCATCCTATCTCAATATTTACTACTAGCTAAAGTTTGAAGTTTGAAGCTTTTTTAGCAATCGGCAACTCAAATTCAATTGACCAATTACCCTTTAATCCTCTAATTTTAATTCACTTAGGTACTGTACTTCTATATTTAAGCTTTTTGTACACTAAAAGAATATCGTTCTTTTAAAATTGACAAGAACTGTTGTGTTCATAAATAGCGCAGCAATTACAAGGTTATATATTTTTTTTAAACATAAAACTAAAATAATTTCAGTATTGCTTCAAACCGAATAATATCTGCCGGATTAGAACTGATTCTCAGCCATACATATAGCATCATATTACAGACAATTTACCCTAATATTAAAATCATAATCATAAAATTAAAACCAGGTTTTGTTTTAATATCCGCGGAAAGCTGACTATAATACGATTTAATAAATTACAATTAATTATTTACTTACTTAGTAATGGATAAACGTATTATCATGCTTTAATTTTATATTTGCTTTGCTATTAGTACTAATAGTATGATTGACTATTAATAAAGTACAGTTAAAGTCGCTAAATGATCAAACTAACAAAAAGGGGATTAAGGTTATATGAAATGCTGGACAAGGATTACAATAACAAATAGAGCGAATCATTTATGTTTTTTAGAAAATACGTTTTTGTTCTAAAAATGTATTTTTTTAGGAGAGTTAGATATTTTTTGCGACGCTTAAAATCTTTAAACCCGACATAACCTTACACAAATATCCTTATAATAAAGTAACATACAATATGATGTCTGTTTGTCTGTCTGTAACGCAGGATCTCTCTAACCGCTAAACTGATCGGTTTCTCCTTAACAGGGAAGCTTCTTATAGGTCCCGGGAAGGTTTATAGCTTTTTTTGGGATGGTACCATCACCCTCCCAAGAGAAATCGTCCCTAGAAAAAAATTACCCCTCCCCCCAAAAAATATTTTTTTACTTTAAAAAAAGTCTAAATTAAAAAAAAAGTTTTGGGATTTAACTCCCCCATCCTCAAGTGCACCTAGAGGCCTCTAGGGGGGATAGCTGCTGGTGGGTAATGAAAATGTAAGGCTTGGGATAACCTAACTCGTAAGCAAGCCTTAGAAATTCTATAGAATTTGACCAATGGTTAATATTAAAGAAAAAGGCAAAATTGTAAAAAGAAATATTTTTACTTTTTTTAATAATGTATGCACAATTCCTAATAAACTAACAAAAAAATATGCAAATAATTGATGTTATCCTTGTTACGATTTTCAACAATTAATTGTTTTTCCACAAAACTAATAAAATCAAATTGCCTTAAAGCTTTGCAAATTGATTTTTTTCTTCGTTTTTTTTGTGTGTAAAAAATGCAAATTTTATTGGTTTTAATAATTTTCAATTGTTTTGTTTTCCTTATTGATTAATTGATTGGTTTGCATTGTTTTTACCTTCACTAAACCTATCTTATTAAATTATATTCCAGCATGGTTTCGAAACCAATAGATATCCAGTGGATTAGAAACGGTTCTTGGCCATAGAGAAAAATAATGTATAGCATAGTCTTACATATAATTTCACACAACTATTTGTTAAAAATCATAAATTAATACCTGTTTTTTTTAGCCAGAGCTTTCTGCCCTGGGGCTAAGTTAAAACTAGTGCGACAAATTTCCCACCATATTTGAGGCTAAAGCCCCTAGAATCTATGGGGAGAAAATAACCTAGTGAGATATTCCATATAATGATAAACTATATTGTTTGAAATTGTCATTATGATAATAATAATTCAGAAATGTATTATTGATTGATTTCATGTCGCCAGAAAAGTTTAGACAGTTATTATCGCATAGTAATATAGACATCTTTCCACGGATATTAAATTGAAAAAGATTAAAACCAGTTTTGTAAACCTCAATTTTTATTTTGATATCTTTGAAAATGGCCTGTATTACGATGCTATACTTTATTTTTAATATGGCTGAGAACCAGCTCTAATTTTACTTTGAAATTTCTCATTTTCACTGGAAAATTCCCAACTATTGAGCACATCTATTATCATAATAACCTTTAATACCTTACAAATAAAGTCATCAGCATAATACAACCTAAATCATCTCACATGTACATTGTATCTAAAATATTTAAAACCCCGCTGGGTTTAATAAGGGCTACCCTGGATGCTTAAAAGGACACAATGTAACTTTATGCCATATTTGTTAGAATTTTTAAGTTTTAGAATGCAAGTAACATCTTTTACATTCAAAAAGTATATCCTATGTTAATTTAACATTCATTAATTTATGACATAACCATATTAAAGATTAGTTATTTATCCCATCGTATTTTAGAAAGAAAGCTTTCCGCGGATATTAAAATCATAAGATTAAAATAAGTTTTGTTAGCCCAAGGGTTTAATTCTAGTGGAGCTTAATCGGTTTCGATCCCATACAAGATAAAAAGATCTTTTGCACTGTATGTAGGTATCTTAAGTTTCAGCCAAATCCATCTTTCATTAAACTTTTAATGACATAATGAATATAATTTTTATGTAAAAATATAGATTTTATTGAATAATCAAAATATATGAGTGTCTATTAAGCATTAAATTTATGTAAAATATTTTCAGTAAACTCGATAATAATTCCCATTCACATAATAAACATCACACACTCTTTATCAAATTCTCATACCAGAGAAAAACAACCATTATATAGTACCATATGTACATTATTAGTAGCAAAGCTACTCTATTTTAAAAGGTCTGTCTGTACGTCAATATATAAGTAAAATCAACAAATAAGCTAAATATCCTTTTTTTAAAACCTTAAAAACTTAGATTTCGTAAACTTGTATTAGCCTTCTAAGAATTTCATATCTATGATCTATAATACAAAGTAGAACGATGTCTGTCTGTTTGTGTGTTCGTACCGAAGAAGCTCGCTAACCGATGAACCGATATCTCCTTAACAGGGTAGCTTCTCATAGGTCCCGAGAAGGTTTATAACTCTTTTGGGGGAGGATACCACCACCCTCCCAAGAGAAATCACAAAAAAACGAAATTTTAAAAATATTTTTGAAGACTTCATTGCAACCTAAAAATAATCTAACAAATCTGTTAACATGTATAATATCGTTTGCAATAATAAAAAAAAAACATTGAAAGTGCCCCAAGAGGCCTTAAGGGGGCGTAGCCGCTAGTACTTGCATAAAACAATAATTTAGTCTATTAAAAAAATAAACAACTGTTTTACTTTTCTTTATTTTCAGCTAAATTTATCTATGAATAAAATTGTCCTTGATTTTATTGTTGCTTTTGAAGTTTTATGTAGGTATTTTCAAAGGATGTTTAATATGTTACAAGTATAATATATTGCACAAAGACATGATATATAAATAGATTCCATGTGCATTAAAGTTGGAAGGATTCTTTAAAAACAACCAAGTGCCAAGTCTAACATAAGAATTATAATTATATTTATTAAGATTGCAATAAAACTGAAAACAATAGTAATTATAAAACAAAATTTACATTTTATTGGTTAAGCCGGCTTCAAATTATAAAAATTCAGTTCAACAAGTAACCGCCAAAATAAAAATATTATAAAAATCAATTTGTTGAAAACAATAACATAATTATTTTATATAATAAATTCATGATTAATATAATTAATGATATGGCTGGCAAAAATATTGAAGGTAAAAATGTTAATTTGAAATTGTTATTTAGCTGTTTTGTATGATCATATGATGCACAAAAATATTGAAGGTAAAAATGTTATTTTGTAATTGTTATTTAGCTGTTTTGTATGATCATATGATGCACAAAAATGGTCAGTTGAATTTGAATTGCCGAATAAGTACACAGTTTTCTCGGTGTTTCCTCATCCTATCTAAATATTTACTATTAGCTAAAAAACCTCAAACTTCCATAGAAATCTAAATTTGAATGTATAAATGAATTATACATTATACATTCAAAACAGTTTGAAGCTTTTTTTTAGCTAGTAGTAAATATTGAGATAAGATGAGGAAACACCGAAGAAACCCTGTACACATTCGGCAATTCAAATTCAACTGACCACAAAAATGACAATTCAGACTGTAAGTATGCTTTATATGTATTCAAATCAACTTTATTGTATTCTTCATTTTGTGCTTGCAGGGAGAGAGAGTATAATGGCTGATAAAGCCCAATCTCCCCTTTTTACCAAAAGCAGACATATTAAAATATATTTAACTGTGGTTGGTGTAAGATTATAATTCATTATCCTGTACCTATATCCCTGGATGATAAGAACTCTTTTAGGTGGATGGGTAGTTCACACAACGTACTTTGCAGGCATAAAGTAATAAAAAAAGGCATTGGGAGCATTTTTTTTATTTGTCAATGCAATAAAAACAATACAGTAAACAAAAAGTCTTACATGAAATTAACAAAATGTCTATCTGTGTTTCTGTCTTTATGTCTGTGTATACTGAAGTTCATCGCTAACATCTGTTCCAATATGATTCTCCATTATATTGTAGCTTCTCATCGGTAGACTTTGAATTTTTATAGCTTTTTGGGGGAGGTTTCCACCAATCTAAAAAAGAATGAACCAACCAATAAAAAAATTCTTTTTCAAAACTAAAATTAAAAGTGGGGAAGGGTTGCCTCCCTCCCCCCACCCCTTTAGAGTGTTTTATAGTGTTTTAAAATTTTAACAAAATTTTAAAATGCCTGTCTTTTAATCTCTAAAAGATTTAAAGTATATTCTGTGCAAGCTATCATATTATATGAGCCATTGTTGATATTAAATCTAGGCTATAAATATAAAATTTAATTTGCAAAGGTCGTTTATGCTTGTCTCCAGTTGATAATAAATGTAGCTTAACATTCTCAATCCTACCCCCTGCTTACTATCTACTTATCATCTCATTAAAGCTTGCTTATAATAATATCATACAGTGAAAAGTGAAAAAAATAAACCACCAAACAAGCTACCCAACTATCTAACAAATGAACGTGCTTATAACTAAATACCGATATAAC